>JAAGWO010001278.1:0-17184 GCA_013266205.1 Fusarium decemcellulare | reverse complement strand
TTTTATTAAAGATTAATAGTATTAGTAGCTAGGACTTAGGCTTCTTTTATGACAATATCTTCAAGCCCTTAGCCTAATAGTAGTTATTTGTAAGTTATGGTCGTGATAGGATCGGAGAGTTCTGTATTTACGGACCCACAGGCCAAGTTAATCTAGAGCATGGATTGAACACTATGGAAAAAAGTGTGTAAAATGAAACCTACAACTGAGATCGCGGTTGGATTGCAACTCGAGTGAAAGATGGCGGCAGAGCAATTCACCGGGGAGAACAACAATCCGTGCACAAACATTGTGAAGAGAAGCCCATTCCTTGGTTCGTCTAGATGCGAGCAGATCTCACCCCTTCTACCAAACAACCGTGAGAGCATATAGCTGCACAGGCACCATTTTGTGTGCAACAAAGCTAGATCACACCATAAAGAGTACATGACTGGGACCCATCTGGATCAAAGCAATGCCGCTACTCGTGGCCCAAGCCTATCTATTGCTACCACTTCCCAAAATGTAATCGTATCCCACTGGTGATCGTTATCAGATCAGATCTCCCTCAACAGTGCTGAATGTCCTGACCATAGCGGCCATGTCTCTGGTTGCGGGGTCCTGGGGCAGCCGGTTGACGTCCTGATGGTAGTCAAATTCTTCTTGTAAAAGTCGGACATAGTTAAAATTGAGCAGAAGATCCCGGGTAAACTGTTCAGTCCAGGGGAAACCGGTGGGTAGTGCGATCCTGCTCCCGTGTCTGGGCAAGGGGTTCTCCAGCCAAAGGCAGAACCACTCATACCAGGATGACTCAGTTTTGAGGGGCGGTAGCCCACAACGATCGTGGATGAGAACTCGAATCTTTCTCTCCAGAGGAATTCTGCGGAAGATGTCGCAGGTATCGACGAGGTGGGAGACTTGGTTGCAAACGGTGCAACCTCCAAGATATCCCTCCGGCACCCATAGACATCTGGCCATTTTGTGCTCGCTGCTTCCGCAGTTGAAACACTCTGGGTCGGCAAAGGGAGCCAGGGAGGGATGCTAGATTCGTCTAACGTGCCACCCAGTCCTGGGTGAAACCGTACTGCCATTTGCAATGAAGTCCGGGACGCCCCCGTTTCCCATGTCAAAGAAAAGCGAGGTCTTTACTCGACGAATCCCGTCTTCCATGATCAATCTCGAGGGACGATTAGTAGGTGGTGGCTGTCTGTGATTTCGTTGTCGTGGAAGAAGGTTCAGTCGGACGAGCACATGCTGACGGAACACTTGAATCTCCTGGCGGATTTGGTCTAAATCTGCTCGGATGTTTTGAATGACTGGCGCAATCCGTCGGAGTGGATTTGCAGGACGTTCCATTGAAGATGTAGAGTGGCGTTCAAAAAGCACTGCTAAGAGCGAAATCGAAAATGAGAGGGAGGGTGCGGGCTCGTGGAAGAGGCGGGTCGTGCAATGTGTTCAGAACCTGCAGCGCCGAGTGTGAGGGGTACGAAAGGACCTGATCTCAGATGTTAGCAGGCATCATGCAATCATGCTTCGTGTAGCAAACCGTTGAGATGTGAAGTGCTAATCGTGTTGCGTGGGCACTGGGTGACTGGCGTTTGTGCGTGGTGAAATGCGCAGGTTGCAGATGTGCGTGAAAGGTGAAGGAGGTAGGCAGGCAGCTTAACAGCGCTGTGCATCGGCCGCCCACTCCTAAGGTATTGACAAAGGAACTGACGTCATTTTATGAAAGCTCAAAACAATGTAATGATAGAATAAAAACAGTATTGCCCGATTCTTGGAATGTGCCTCGATTCGAAGGTTCAATTTGAATCGGCAATTGACTGTGGTGATAAAAACTGATCTGGTTAACTCTTGACAGAAGCGACGACCGCGACCATGACCATCGCCTTCCCCTTCGGCAATTTTTTGACCCAGCATCAATGCTCACGTTGCTCCTCCAAACTTCAGACCTCCTCCGATCACATACTTTTGTTTCTTCTCGGCGCATCAATAAGTCCGCACAAAGGCGAACCACCACCATGGACGACGCCATGGACGACAACATGGACGACTACCCGGCCTTCACCAGACTCAACGATCACATCAGAGCCTTCTGCAGGAAGCCCCATACCCCAGGAGCCCCAAACCTCCGTTTCGGACACCTCACACTACCTCCCGGCTCCGTACCAAGATGGCTCATTGCACCAAAGCTGCTCGATGCCATCGACCGCTTGCAAGGCGACCTCTGTGTCTTTTTCGTTGTCTCGCCACACGAACAGTATCTAGTGACAGTTAAACCACTAGAAGGTGAATCACTACTATCGCCATACACAGCGACAATCACAACTTACGATGACTTCCTTGCCATTCTCCGCTGGAACCGTGCCGCAGATGGTCGTGGGCCAAACAAGTGGCTAGAGGATGCCCAGCCCGAAGCTTAGAACGAACGTTGGATACTCCCCGCCCAGACCTTCGTAGTGATGAGCATCGACCCATACCTTTCTGCTGGCTGTGCACTCTCTCTTGCTGCACTCGTACGATGGTCTTTGGATGTTTCCCAGCGTCCAGGGTCAAACATCCGTGTCCTTACGATGTCTTCCTCCGCGGACAACCCTTTCCTGGCAGGGCTAATACAGGCCCAGGCGCCTGAAAACCACACCGTTGCTCACGTTGACCCAGGCCCTTTTCAGGATCCTGTTGAGAACGCCATCGTTTCACTCGCTGACGGACACGAGATTTATGATCAGATCCGTGAGAAAATCGAAAGCACCCATCCAGATTACACAGATGCCGTCTCGTGCTTCCCTCCACACGCTGACGGCGACGACATTTACGATCAGATCCGCGAGACAATCGAAAGCACCCATCCAGAATACACACATGCCGTCTTGTGCTTCCCTCCATGGGAACCAGCCGAAACTCTGGCGAGAGCAATATCAGGCCCTACTGTATCATACGAACTCCAGAACTGGCGACCTTTTTTACCTGCACCTGGCGATGGATACGACATTCGCAGCTACTTTGTCTATAACGAAACATCGAACCACAGGTGCTGTATCTTCAAGCTAAGCCCAGACTTCCCAATTCCGGGTTATCTCGAGGGATATACCCATGCCTATATCGTGCCCAGCTGGGACCGGACTGTCCAGGCTTTTGACCCCGCGGTTCGTCAATTTGTGTCTCAGACATACCCTCTATCCATAACAGAGTGCAACGCTCTGCTGTGGTTGTGCTACCAGCCATACGTTCCCGCTGGCAACACATACGTATATCCTGGGTCTGGCGGAGTTGAGGAGTACCGTAATGCGGAAAGATACTACCATCGCCTCGTCGAAAGTACCCAATCCGGTGGCTTCATAGCAGGAGCTTACGCGCTGGCTGACTGGGGAATCGATCCCTCAGATGTCATTGAGTGCTTTGTGAGATTACCCCAACTCAAGCAGGAAATGTCTACACGTCTGATCTCGCAAGGAGTCATTCAAGCCTCCCCAAGTAGTTTCCTTCTGTTAGGAACTCAGAAAATGGTCTACCAAGAGGTTTTGCCGCTAGTTGACTAGGATCACAACCTCGCCTACTTCCTTTCTCTCGACACGCCATGCCCACATATCCGCTCAGTCAAGATGCAGCTAGCTGCGGCAATGGCTGTATCGGTCCAGTGTACGCCTCAGGTCCAAGGTATTGACTTGAAAGGGCTCTTCGAGGCTTGTTGGCGCTTGGGAGAGCATAAGGCGCCCACCGGTGCGTTGTGGCTCAAGCTCGCGTTATGGAAGCAACTTTCCAATTCGAACGAATATTCTTGGGACTTGAGCGATGACAAGGTCTCAGCCTGTGACGGCTTCATAGAGACTTCCAGTAACGGGCTTCGGGAATTCAATGCCCGTGTTATCATGCTGGTTACTGTCTTCAAAAACATTTTTGGGACACCGGAAGAGCGGTATGACTTTAACTACAGCCCAGCTAGCGAGATACAGTATCAATTATTGCAGTCCTACCAGAACCAGCTTCTCGTCACCCGTCAAGACACAAACAGCCAGAGTGCTGGATTCCAGCACAAGATCGTCCTGACAGGGATCAAGGTTACTGAGGTTTCATGGAGTGAACACATTACCTTGGACTCGGACATGTTCAGCAGGTATGCTGTCAATGGCATGCTGTTTGGAATTTGCACCGAGTTTGCTCGAGGGGAAAACTCAACACTTGCGGCGTCAGGGTGGACCTGGATCCCGAACGAGTTGGTTGAACGATGGAGCCGTGAGTCGCAAGACCCGGCGCTGGCCCAGGCTCTCGCGTCTGAGAATTGAAGGAGTAGAGATGGGAACTGGAGCGGCGTTTTATGAGGCTGTAAGCAGTCTATTGGGTAATTTTTAGAGAATGGAATGTGGTGTAGATGCATCGTGCCCCAGCTCGGATGTCTTTCTCACTGTTTATTGACATGCGAGTGCCAAACCGAGGTTTACAGCCACTTTGGCCAGCACTGGCAACCAGCCGGCACTGCATGCGGGCAACACCAACAGGTATCAACACGCCAAAGAAGCCAAACTTTTGCAGCTGCATCTTGCAACAACATCAATCGTGAAACACGCCAAGACGTTGAGTCACGTATACCAAACAGAATGTCCCAAAGCGCCTACACTCCCGCGACCGGCCCCCAAGGCGAAGGCAAGCAGCAGGCATACGGAGTCCGTTGGGTTGAATACATCAACCCCGAAGGGCATGTGGTTGCTGTTGAGGGGGCCAGCCCTAACGACGGCCTAGGGGTCCCCTGGCCTGTCACCGACTCTGGCTGTGGAAGCTTACGCTCCGACACTACTAACAGCAGAGGGCTTCGGATCGTGCCTGAGATAAAGCTGATTGAGTACGTAGACGATCAAGGCGTGTCGGTGGCCAGGGATATGGACAATTGCAGCATCGGCAATGGTCCTCAGATGCGCATCGCTGCTCCAACCCCCTCGGGAGGCTACTTCCTGAAGACCACCCTCACATGCGACTTGGAACGAGTTGTCGACATGGTCGTTGCTTCTGGTGCCGACAGCGTTATAATTTCTACGCTATGGGTATGCGGTGACGTTATCTCCTGGCTGCGTCGAGACCCACGGTTCTTGCGCAAGATCCAGTACTCCTCAGGTCGCCCATCCTCTAGCGAAACCCAGCGTCACCTGCCAGCTTGTGGCATCCGGTCTATGACTGGAAGCGCATCACACTGCATCATTCGCCTGGAGCCTGTCCGAGATGTTGACATTGCCGCAGCCCGGGCTGATCCACAGATCAGGCGAGTGGTCCGGTCGCCGTGGTAGGCGGCACTGTTACTGAGTAGCAGTGGGATATCCCGGAATATGCGAGGAAATGTCAAGGTTTGTTTCTGCAAAAGCAAAACTGCAGTCTTACCGCTGGCGAACTGACCTCTTCTCATAGAATCTGCTGAGTCATTGGTGTTACGTGAGGTACCTATTTATAGGTCCCTCATTTCCACCTCGTCTGACGCGAAACTTTCTTCATCACTTTGATCTTCCGGCACACAACACCCACGGTTCAAGCTCCTATCTTTCCTGCATCATGGCATCTTGTCTCTCTACCTGGCCGCTGGTGCTTTTTGGCGTCATTGAGCCTGCAATGCTGTAAGTCATCACTTCATCCTCACATTTCTCCGCTAACAGGACAGTGTCTGGGCTTACATCTCGTTCCTTCTCGACCCGTTTCAGTACTACGCCTCTCAGAGTCCCCATCCGGTGACGGAAAAGGATTTCATGCCCCAGGCAGTAGCACTGTCTTGGCAGATCACCAACATTTTTGTTCTCCTTGCCGCGGTTGCCGTCATCTGCTCCTGGACCAAGCATCGCGAGATTGCCATTTGGTACCTCATTGCGGTCGCATTTGCCGACTTTGGCCACATCTATGCCGTTTACCAGGCTGGACCTGAATACTTCTGGAACGCTGGAGCTTGGAACGACATGACCTGGGGCAACGTCGGTGTCAGCGCTTTTCTCAATGTTAACCGATGGTTGACTGTGCTAGGTATCTTCGGAAGGGTTGGAGGGGCCATTGATCGCAGCAAGAAGACGGCTTAATCTTGTAAATAGCAATTGCAACGCTACATTGAGACCTGGAAATACTTCCGTCAAACATTGATAACCCGGCACACTCTCTCAATCGTAGCCCGCCCAGTCCTGGTCACCTCATCGACCCGAAGTCGGAAATCTGGATCCTGCTCACTCTCCCGTGCCACATTCTCGCTACGGACAAGATCAAAAGTTTCCTGCACCACGTCAAGATACGCTGTTGTCGCTTCATGTATCCTCTCTTGGGATTCATCAGCCTTGGTGCGGAACATGTCTCTGAAGCTTCGCATCAAGTTGCTAAAGATGTCCTCGTTGGCAAGGGTTCCGTTGATGATGTTCTTTCGGCGCCGATCACTTCCGGAACCTGGCAATGTTAATGGGCCGGAACGGGTCCGTTGGAGCCATCATAACCTACCATACTCTTGAATGCAGTTCAGGTATGATCGTTCCATAGCTCTGCCGATAAGCGAGCTTCTGATACTCGAGAGTGAGTCGATGCGAATGATTCTATCAAGTTAGACGAATTTTGACAGACAACAGGTTTACTCACTCCAGATCAGCCTCGAACTGTTCATTTTCTCTCTCAAACGCATCAAGAAGTAACCGTTGCCGAGTGACCAGTGCTTGAATCAATGGGCCTGCGGTCTCGTCATCCAACTCGGTCTCTGGGTTTGGTCAGCTTTGTGGAATTGCTCAAGACCAAAGGCACGATAAGGCCTACCCAGAAGTTCTATGGCGTCACCCGTTATGGCCTCGATGTGATCAGAAATATCAACTTGGTGTTGCTCTAGGCTTTCGCACAGATTGTCCCATGGGTCCTCTAGGTCTTCGACCATTCTCTGGATAGCTTCCTCATTCCAGTTCCGGGTTCCGATTGTTCGCGTGGAATGATCGCCAAAGTTGCGGCAGAATGCAGAGTACGAAGCTTACGGACTTAGTAAATCACCGAGAGAGGGGAGAGAGAGCTCACCATGATGCCACTAATATTGTCAGCAATTCTGTCAGGCACCAGTTACGAAGTGACTTACCCCAGACCATTCGGAGCTGGCGCCTCGCGCAGATCGACTCCACGAGGAGATACGACGCGCTAGGTACATCAGTTGTCATATTCCAGCCGAATAGAGGTACTCACGTCCATATATATGGTCTTTAAAGTTTCTCTTGTACGAATGTGCTACACGGTTGACGACACTGGAGCTTGAGGTAAACTCCTACAAGATGTCAGCTAAAGTCTCCATTTATTCGGTCTTCATACCCTCCTCAACTGTCTCTCCACCTCATCCAGCCTCTGGCACAGTGCTTCTCGGCGCTCTTCGCTCGCAGTCCGCGCTCCAGACTGAACCCACAGATTGACGTCAGCAAGGAATGCGGGGATCTCATCCTTCATGTACCGCGTTGCAATCCGACGCTGGCTGTTTGCAACGATAGATATGCAATGTTTGCGGACTTGAAGGATACCGCTGAGATCGAGAAAGGGTTTCGCCTTTCTCTTTGGCTCGTCCCTATGCCCCCAGTAGTCTTTGTTACTGACACAAAAGACTTTGATCTCGTCAGTGGACACACGAGCGTTGTACTTGTTTCTTAGCTCCCGAGTGACAAAGGTATTACGGGTTTCGACGAGGAACTTCTTAAGTCTGGAGATGTCAGTGAATAGCCATTGACTTCACGTTTAACTTACTCAAACTCGTGGTTCTTCTTTCGGGTGCTAAGGCCAAGGTTAGACAGCGCTAAACGAGTGGGCAGTGTTCATACCTGATATTGCTCTGCTGTAGAAGAAGTTGTCTTTGGTAGTCCTTCTCTTCTTCATCCAAGTCATCTCCTTCATAGTCTGCAAGCTCTTCTTGGACATTTCTCCAGTCTCTTGTGTCTGTATCGATGGCCTCTGTATACCGTTTGATTTGTTTGGCCTTCTCGCCCCGCCAGTCTTTGATTGCTTCATCTGCTTGAATTTCCTATCATTATGAGTGAGCATTGTTCACTTTTACCACATATTCAACTTACATCAGATCGAGTGCACACGATGCCGACATTGGACAAACGGGCCTGTCTGGCCAGTTCAAACATCTGGTGGACCCCCTCGTCTGTTACTGCACGGCCGATGTTGCAGATGGCAAAGATCTCATTACACTTTTTGAGGTATTGCTCCGTGATGATCTTCCGCGCTGAGTTCAGATCCCGGAGTCCTGGACTATTGTCAGTCTAGTCTCTACTATCGTATCAACCAACTCAGCAAGTTGGGTAGAGCCTGTGGGTCATCATAACCCTGTCCTAATGCTTAAGATTGGGTGGTCAGAAGCTATTAAGATCCTTAGCTGCAGGTGAGCCTATAGGATGCCATAAGACAGGGATGACTAGGCCCACAGGCTCTACCCAGCTAGGTTGCTGAGTTGATACGGTAGCGTATGGCTACGTACCTGGAAGGTCCACAAGAATCAGTCCTCGGCTAAGGATGTGTGCATTCAAAGAGACCCTGTGTAGTTAGTAATGCTATTCTCGAGTCTTAAGACTGTAACTTACTTGGTGCTTTTGATGTATGGCCAAGTTGCTGGTCGATTTCGTGCCGGTGGCTCCGATGACAATTCCATCAAGGCGTTGGAACATGCTTGCAGCGAAAGCCCGGTTTGCCGTGTAACAAAGGCTGAAGGCCTGGCACTTGTCGCCCACCGAGTGAATTTCTGGAGAATGTCATGTTCTTCTTCTATGATGAGAAAGGTTCCATCATTCAGTTGGCCCCTAAACATGGCTCGGAACGTGTCTATAGCAACCTTGGCGTTGGCTTCCGCATCTTGTTTATCAGCATCATCCATCTCGTCCTCATGAAGGTGGAAGTGACGGTAAGCTTGAAGCAATCTGGTCCACTGGTCCCGGAGCTCGTCCATACTGAATAGGTCTACTTCAATGTCGAAACTTTCGCGGTTGTGGTAGCGGTACTCTGTCACAACACATGTACAGGCCTCGCCGCTGTTGCTCTAGAAACTGGTCAGATCCAATGTGTAACAAAAGGATCCAACTTACCGTTCTCGCCAGTCCTTTCGTGTCGAGTAGTGAATTGAGCAAACTGCTTTTGCCTGAGACTGTTAGCAGTCGAATCCGTTCAAGCCAGGAAGGCACTTACCAACGCCCGAGTCGCCCACAAACCCCACAGTTCGAGTCGATGGGTACTCGAACTGAGAAAGCCTACGGGCCTCCTGGAAGAGTCTGTTCATGGTTGAGTCCGGATCGTTGTGGAGCCGAGAACTCCCAAGAACACCCTCAACAGTCGACATGAGTTGCTTGGCATCGCGGAAAGCCTGTTGAAATTCTGGAGAGTGGAATGCATCTTGCGGCAGCTCTTCCTCGAGTACATCATGAGGTAAGCTGTCAACTCCACTTGACCGTCGCGGTCTGTTTCGAGGTGTACCAGCTCTGGACCTAGTTGGCTCTGGGGAAAGGGTTACCACACGACTGTCGGACCCTCTTGCAACTCTGTGAACAGCTTCAGCTACATCAGAAAGATTCTCAACGCCGTTAGGCTCTGAAAGTCGGATGTTGTTGATGCCCGCAGCAACTTCATCCTGGGAGGTGTCCCGAGGCCTCGCAGTGCCGTTCCGAGAGGTCTGCGGCGGGGTTACAGAGACAGAAGGGGTCCGAAGTCTGTTAGGGGAGGTACCAGGTGTCGAACTGCCCCCAGAAAGCGGCGATTGATTGTTTTCGGTCGAGGGAATAGGGTTATCTGGGTGGGTAGCCATATTGGTGTAATTGAAGGTGCAACTAACTTTGATCAGATGAGACAGAAATGAATGGAGTTTGTGGTCCGTGGTCCGAGGTCCGAAACGTCTCTAATTATGAGGTGCTGAGGCAGAATCCAGAGTGCCAAGACTGTTGGTTGGCCCTTGTAAGTTCCTATGCTGTTGGTTCAGCTCTTGTCACATTGGCGGCAACCTGCGACCGGGTGGGAGACCATGCCAATCAGAAAGCTGATTGATAGCAAGGCGAGACATTGCTGCAGACATTTGTTTCAGGGGACATGCATATGGCCGGCAACTGGAAAAAGATGGCCGACGTCCGAAGGATCCGACCTGAAGCTGATTATCTGTAGAATATTTGTTTCAGCTAGGCCTTCAGGTCTCAGACCCGGCTACGCATGTTGCCGCGCGCGTCTGAGCTGAACAACCTTTCTGTGTTCAGCTCCAAGAGGCCGTTTCATGTCACTCGTTTGGGAGTATGATTGAAGAACGTGTGTGAGGGATCGGTAGTAAATATTAATAGAACTTTTACTGACGGTCCTAGAGGCTATTCCGCCGTTACACTCAATCACGCATAGCCGGTGGGAACTAGGCTAATTGGTTGGTCTCATAGACTCCCAATATCCGAGTACTATAGCCACGAGCACGTCCCGGTATTCAAGTGTTTAATGGCCAATCGATCTGGATCCTGACGTTACACAGACGAAGCACAGTATTCCAAGAACCCATTGAACAAGCTCCCATGTGAAATTGTCTATCAACTGCCTGTAATTGAGGTTGCTTAGGCCTCTGAGAATCATCAGACTCATCATGCAGAGAGTGATGCAAAGTCCCTGGCATTTTTGGGACAAATTCTCACCACAATCGCCTCAACACCATCACCACCATGGTCGATAACCAGGCCTGTCCCGACGAGAAAATCATCCCAGCCCCCAGGTGCGGGCCCTGCGGGGTATCGTGTGATACGCAGGAATCTTACCTTATCAATCCTTGCAATACCACCTTTCGTGCATATCTAGCTCGTCAAGGCGTTTTAGCCGGGGAAAGAGGAAACAAATGGGCCAGGTGACGTGTCAACCGCCGTGTTCAGCGGAATTTCTCACGTACCACCCACAGAGTAACTTTACTACCCCTCCACATAACCAACATGTCGGATAACCAGGTCGAGAAGCCAAGAGATGCCCCTCAGGGGACTCCCGAGCGTTCGGGAGATCCCCAAACTGCTGAAGAAAAGTCTCCATCACCTGCTGCACCAGCCGCCACTTCACCTGTTGAAGCTCCCCAGCAGTCGACGGCTATCCTGCCGCCCGAGCATTGGCAGCAGACAGAGATAGTAAGCATATAAGGGAGGGTACTGCCAAATGGAGCTGACACATTCCAGGACCCATCTGACAATGATGATGCTGACTCTGGACTACAAGAAGGCGAGAGCTCAACTGCGTCTATTACTTCTAGCATCCTCAAGTACAGAACTATTCTCGGTAGAACGTTCCACAGCGAGCAGGGCGACGCACATTACTGGTTTGTTCAATGTCCCGATGTGATATCAAACTGATCGTTGTTAGGGGTGCCAATGATGAACGGCAGAATGAGGCAATGGACATCAAGTGAGCTCCCTCATGCACTCAATTCATAGTATTGTCTGACTTTCTTAGCCACCATTGCCAGACTCTCTGTTTAGAAGGCAATCTGCACCTTGCGCCACTTGATGATGGGATCAAGGTGAGCTTTTCGTGGGATTTGCAAGCCAAAGGATGATTGCTGATCTTGTACTAGAAAGCTGTGGACATTGGAACAGGAACTGGTACGAAGCTATTAGGCTACATCCAAGTACCAGTGTGTTGGCAAGACTAATCTGGCTCTTTTTAGGCATCTGGGCGATGTAGGTTCCGCTGAATCACTCCCGAACAGACCCATTAATCTAGCTTAGTGACTTTGCCGACCAGTTCCCTGGCTGTGAAGTTATCGGAACCGATATTTCACCCATTCAACCGAGCTGGATCCCGCCAAACCTACAGTTGTAAGTGGTTCTTCGTATCAACGACGAATGCATCAAAACTGACACCTCTTCAGCCAGATCGATGATTGCACCCGAGAGTGGACCTTCGAAGAAGGGTCCCTTGACTACATTCACATTCGTTTCCTGACCGGATGCATTGCTGACTGGAGCGCCCTCTTCAAAGAAGCTTATAGATGCCTCAAGCCTGGCGGTTATCTCGAGAGCATGGAACCATCAGGCTACATAGAGAGCGATGACAACACTATCCATGAAGAGGACGCGATGGGTCAATGGGGCAAGATCTTTGTCGAAGGCGGCAAGAAGATTGGCCGGACCTTTTTAGTTGTGCAGGAAGAGATTCAAAATAAGGCCATGGCAGAAGCTGGGTTCGTTGATATCCAACAAAAGTTGTACAAGGCAAGTATCATATCCTCCTGCTGTCGGGCGCATATATGACTTGGCTAACATCTGTTCAGTCCCCGATCGGAGGCTGGCCCAAGGACGAAAAGTTGCGAGAGATTGGCCAGTATGCCCAGCTTGTGATGGAGCAGGACTTTGAGGGACTCATTCTGTTCATGACGAATGTCTTGGGCGGCTGGACTAGAGAAGAGATCCAGGTCTATGTGGCACACCTACGTCGAGAGATCCGCTCCGGCAAGAAGCATGGATGGTACTGGCAAAAGGTCGTCTGGGCTCGAAAGCCAGAGTCGGGATGAAACTACGTAGGCTTGTCATGGTATTCTGCGAGAGATAGAAAGCCACTGCGCGCTTCCCCAAAGATCGAGTTCATTGATTAAGTATGGTAGAATTAATGCGAGGTACAGAAATGTACTGTGGCGACAGTGACAGCACCTTGACCATGTCCTCCAGTATCTTGGCCACGCAGCCATTGGCGCGAGGATCGACTCAAGAGGCGCCGCACAAAGATTCGGATTGGCATAAACGGTGCCTAATGAAACTGACCGAGCGACTCTTCCATCGACCGTTCAAAGTATATGTCGAAAACAGCTTCAGGATTGTCGAGCCTGGAGTGTTCGAGAGACGTCTCTTCGTTGTAGTTCAGCATATAGAATAGCATGAAGCTGTGAAGAGTGCTGTCTTCGACCGACCAATCGCTGGGTCCCATGCATGGAGTCTCATACTCGGGTACAATGGGTGCACCGTTGGAAGAGTACGTCCTGACAATATCCCGTTCTGAATCAACTCGTCGCAGTCGGACGATAGCACAGAGAGTGTAGCATGCCTTGACAACGTGAGGCTTATAAGCAAGCTGGTCAGTGACGTCGAGGAACTTGCCTTGGTACAGGACGAACCGCCACAGCTGGTTAAATGGCAGGCGTACGTGCTCTCCAGGTGTGTAGAGAATGCGAATGATTGCGGGCCGTTTCGGTGCACGAAGAACATCCCCGGGAAGTTTGCCATAGGACATGTCGACTAGGGCTTGTAGAGTGAGGCCTGGAATTTGCTGTAGATTGAGATGGAGCATGCTACGAACGACAAGCTCATGGCCGGTGCATGGCTCCTGTTGGACGAGAGTCTCAGAGGTGGGAGCGATGAGGATGTCTGGGTGAAACATATGAAACAGGCGCTCACACCAAAGCGACTTGTTCATGAGATCGGAGGTGCAAAGTTCTTGGAAGGAGACATCCTGGGGTGCGTCGGGGCTGGCACGAGGGAGAGCGGCAATGAGGGCGGACTTGGCTTGGGCAATTCGCCGTCGTGCACCATCATCTCGTGGATTCCCGAACATAAGCCAAGCGTAACTCAAGATAGGGTTATCGCTTTCTGCCTCCTTGAACCATATTTCGTGCGAAACGCCCTTCGACCCAACTGCAAGGTAGGCGTAGATGCGACGTAGGACTACCACCAGGCAGTCCAACCCTGTTGTTGGGCCGGGCGAGCTGGCAGGGGGCGGCCGAAGTTGGAGAATGTGAGAGGGCGCCGCCATCTCTGTCGTGATGTCGTAGTGGCGTCGAATATCTTGGGACTCCATCGCTACGGCGCGTCTTTGTTGATCTGAGTATATGGTGAGCGGAAGGGAAGCGAAATATGCGAAAGGAGGCATACCTTGTAGCTACTGCGGCAAGACGCGGGGTGAACGCGAAGGCAGAAGGAGGAGAGAGTCTGGAAGATGAAGAGGTGAAGTCGTGCAGTTGTAGGAAGAGGAAAAAAACCATTAAAATATAATGTGAATTGGGAAAAGTGAAGTCGGGCGGTGAATCATGGAAACAATTAGAAGGTACGTGCTCGGCAGCGGGCCGGAGCTGGCAAACATCTGTTTGGTGTAGTCTTTGTTGACAAGCATCTCGAAGCATTGTTCTAGCCTTCACCTTCATTCTCTTTGTCGTTCAACTCCATGTACGAGGCACACTATGTAACAATGACCTACGCTAACAAAGGGACAGCTCTAGTCACACACCATGCCTCCAACTAAGTTACTTCCTCCAAGCGACGGCGCAAGAGAAAGAATGCCCAACTCAGACAGAATACCCGAAACCGATCCTTAAATAGAAACCCGCCCTCGACTGCCACACGAGATTAGGGCCCTGGAAATAGTTGGGTCACATGATCCCGACCCCGACGAAGATTAACTCGATGCGAAATCCGACGCTGAACCTGACAGCGAATTCGAAGTCATTATCCCCAGCCTGTTGCAAAAATTCGGAGATTTTAGCCCTTAAGTCATTCAGAAATCCGGTTTACAGCTGTGCCGCTTCCTGAAAAACGAACGACCGCCTTGGGACGAAACCAGATCAACAAATATCCCCGCCCCTTCAGCCCCTGCTTTGGCTCTGGGTGCCATCGATCCGACGAAGATACCGCGACACGCGGCTGGGAGGAATCCGAAGATCAGCGAGCAGCCGAACACACGGGACCATCTAAGAGTACCAGTTGAGTACCAGTTGCCTCTTTGGAAGACATGCTTGCGAATGTGTGTCAATGCGGGCCGCTGGCAATCATCTATCTGATTTTCTGGGTATCCAGCTTCTACTATAACAAAGAACACAGTATCTTAACACCTGCTGCTGCCAATCATCACCGCCTTTCACCACTTACGATACCATGCCATGCCCCCAGACTAACAGGTCAACTCATCCTCTGCACTGTTTTCGCGAGAATTCTGCGAGGCGTGGCATATCTGGCGATCTGGCCTCAGCTGATCCTCGGCTTGCTTCGTGTAACCCCGACACTGACATTCATCCCCCCCGAAACATTCCAAGAACATGAGCTCGTACAAGACGACGAGAATACCAATGCTTTCTGCCTTCTTCAGGATATCACCTTTGTTTCTTTATATTCATCTTGGCGCGGAATACGTATTGAGGATGGCGCGCGCTCCAGTATGCTGTCACCTGCTGGCTCGACGATTGACGACCCTGCGATCTCTTTGTGACAGGCTGCCTGTCGTTGGGCCAGCTCTATTCGTTCTTGTGCAAGGTTGAAGAACCCTTGATGCCAAGATCGATGCACGGAATGCTCCTGAATGTGAAAGACCAAGCTCTTGAGGCTGGGCAGCAGGATGAGTACACGTTTGACTTTTCCTTTGACCTCAGGACAACAACTCAGGCCATGACATTTGCGCACACTCCCATATGCCAGATTCAGTTCCATGAGGTTGAGGTTTATCCAGTCACTCCGACGGACTTGAAGACAATTACCACGGCCATAAATATCATGGGCCATGCGGGAGACCGTTCGATGCCGGATACTCGCCCTCGGGTGTCTAAGATAACACGGGAATGATGGATAAATCCTTATACCATGATAGGGCTAAACTTAGGCATATTTCAGAGAGGATTAATACTATATATTAGCTAAGACTTGAGCTTCTTTGATGATAATATCTTCAAGGCCTTAACCTAATAGTAGTCATTTAAGATGTAAAATCGGGGTAAGATCGTGTATTTTTAGACCTAGAGGCCGCCCCGGCTATGCCATCTCCCAGGCTGCGGTGCGAACTGACGATGTCCCTCGTTTTGGGCAGCTATGGGATCTGTACGAAATATCTGCTCGCAAAGAGTCCCGGTCGTTTCTCTTTTGTAATGTTCATTTAGGTAGGTGATAGTGAAGGGTCGATATGTTAAATACAACAGTCTTCAAGAGTACTCGCGTCAGTGAATACGTCCATTTAAACTCTCTCGATGCTCGATGACTTCGCCGATCAGAGCGCTCTGCGCCACAGCCGCAAAATGTCTGGTCTAATGACCCGATTACAACCGCAACAACACTAAACGAAGATGGCTAAGTTGGGCCCTTAGATGATGTCACGAAGCGCGATGGTTGGTTCAAGTCGAGATCATGGGCTAACCTGGGATAGTGTTGGATGATCTACTGTAGGCTTTAAGATGCCCGACAGAAATCTGTTCTATCTTCATTTCATTATGCCTTCCATCTTCCTTCCCAGATTTGCTCTAATCACGCTTCGCCAGTTTCTCAGCCAGCCGGTCCAGGAACTCATCAGCCTCCGTTTTGGCGAGCCATTCGGCGTAAACCTTGGACTCGCACTCGCCCTCCTCAAGGTCTCTGGGCTTCGGCATGTAGATTCGAGTCCATGGCCACTTGGGGGCTGGCTCCAAATGTCCCACTGTTCTTCCATGAGCTTTGAGCTGTCTGTTGAGGCTCGGGACTTACAGAGCTTGTTCCACATGCCAACATCGACCCCATACTCGAAGAAGGTGTGGCTGACTCTCTTGGCACCTCTCTTACGAAGCATGGAGCAGAGCTGCTCAACAACACCCGCCTTCATCCGGGCCCAGTCCTCGTCATCTGTATAGACCTCCATATGCTTCATGAAGGCGACGATGTGGGCGCGGCGGGCCTCGACGTTTGCTGGGTCAACGTGGGTATTTTTAAGCGGAAACCGAATGCCAGGCTTCCCAGGAGGGCAGAAGTTGATGTAGTTGGGGGTGTCATGCTTTGGACCCATTATGTGAGTACGAGAGCGTGTGCGTATGACTCGATCTTGTGATGTTTTGTTGTGATGAGGGATGAAAGATGGGAGTAAATTCTCTGAACCAGGACATCAAAGAATTTCTGGCAGTTCTCCCAGGTAGGGTAGTGGCATAATTTCTGCCATTTTTGTCAAAGGCCGTACGCAATCAATGGCCCGCTCATACACTGTTGAACCGCTCTCTAGATCAAACAATTCGGTTAAACAGTGGTCTGGTGTTTGATCTCGTTGACCTACTCCGGGTCGGGTAAAGAGTCAATTAGGTCAAACGGCGCCCAGACTCGGTTGGCAGTCTCCCGATGCCAGAGAAGAGGCACGTTGATTCACGTCGATGTTCTATAGTTTCTTTGTTCTATATCCACGCCTCTAGTTCTGTCAATTTGAAAGAATGAAATTCGAAGGGTCGGGGACGAAGCGGCGCTCTAGAAACCCGAGGAGATCCGGGGCTCCCAGCTTCATCTGGGCTATCTGGTTTTTGGGTATCGTTCTGCT
>JAAGWO010001275.1:0-21236 GCA_013266205.1 Fusarium decemcellulare | reverse complement strand
GTACTAACCAGGCTGTGACATTTTTCCCCTTTTATTTCCTCCTCTTTATAATTATATCTATACCTCTTATTATAGTAATAGATAATATGCTATAGTATAGTCTTATTAGGCTTCTTTATTAAGATTAAGAAGGTATATCTACTAGCCTTAGTAGCCTTATATAATTCTACTTCTATAATAATAAGGAAAAGAAAGGCGGCTCTAATAAGGGACTTTATAATAAGTTATAATAGCTTTAAAATTAGCTATATTAATAGCTTTAATTTAGTATATAGACTTTATTAATAATAGCTAGATAAAAAGTAAGTAATTTAGCTATAAAAAGCTAGTCTTAGCATTAAGCCATAATAAAATAGGTCCCGCCACAAAATAGGTTACAAATTGCATAGGTTGGGTTATTAGATAATCACGCCCCTAAGGAAAGAGAGGTCTACAGCTGCGAATATCAAGACACGGTAAAAGACCTCGGGACGTACTGCGCCAAACCCGACTGGGATGGCGTCCCTTTCTTCCCGCCCCCCGACGACGCCCCTGGATCGTGCTCATACAACAAGGCCAAGATTACCAGGTCCATCTGCCGATCAGAAGAAGAAATAGACACATGCGGGACTGGGAAAAAGAACCTCCCATCGTCCCGTCGCATCATCCCACTACTAATTAGTTTAGCTTAAATCGCAGTTACTGGTATCGAAGAAGCTTCTTGCAGCCACTTGCATCGACGTGAGCAAGCTACGCAACGCGGAAGGACCAAGTGCGACCTAAATGCACAATGTCATCCCAACTCGAATAAACGTCGACCCTCCAGTAATACGTCTTTCCAGAGGATAGACCTGCAGATTTGTCAATAAAATGTGGCCAAAGGGGCTTGATGGAGCCATAAACAATCGGGTTCACTCACCCCGAAATGTGATCTTGGGATTTACCAGCGTCTTGGCAACATTGTTCAGCTTGTCAGGCGAGGTGCCCAAGTACACGTTGTAAGTGCCACCGTCAACGTCAAAGGTCGGTAGCCACGAGGCGGTTACAGCTCCGTTCTTGGCCGGGACGTTCCCGCTCCGGTGCTCGGGGCGCGGAAAGCGGATTTGCCGCCCGACGCTCTCACTGTCAATCTCGAAGCCGTTGAGGTATATGTTGCCGCCAGTTGGCTTGTAGACAACCTTGACTGTGCCTCCCGTACTCTCGAAGAAAGCGAAAGACGCGGCCGAGTCAAACATGTTGCGTTCCTGGGCAGATTGGGGCCTCCCCTGAAGTGAAATATGAACATTGTATGCTCTATGCTAGAATATAGTCCATGACATACCGATATTTTGGACACACCGTCGATTGTCACGGCGACTGTCGGAATCTTGTCTAGGTCCGCCCACGAGTTATGCCAGGTAGAAATTGAATGCTGACCGGCCGGCAAGCCGGTAATCGTCAACTTGATAGATCCGCCATCGGCCTTGGTGGTTATCCCAGTGCCGATGAGCCTCTGCCCGACCGATGGAAGGGGTTTCGTGTAGACTGGCTTATTCACGCCGCCGCTTAACTTCGCGCCAGTCTCAGTTGTAGACAACGTGAAACCGAGACCATTGGCACTGAACCTAGCTGGGGCAGGGGCAGAACCGTTAATGCGCCAGAGATTGTAATCCGGGTCGGAAAGAGCCTGGACCTTCGACGGGTGAAGGCTAACAAGCGTACGGGTTCGCGGATACGCGGGCGGGCGGGTGGAGACCGAAGCCGCGGAGCTCCACGCGACGGCGAGAGCGAGGGCTACCGAGGCATACAGAGAACACTTCATGTCTTTAGCTTATCTCAAAAATCCCAGGTAAATGATAAAGAGCGTGAGCCAACTTCGATTGACGCCCGCCCTTCACCTTAAGTATGCCAGAATAGCCCAGTCAGCATTCCAGCGGAAGTGTCACTAGTCGCAGCCACCCGCCCAAGTTATTGGGAGGCTTACATCGGATGACCAACCCTGGTACCGTGCGGCTGCTTCCCCTACAATACGGGCTGGGAACAGCGAATCACAACCGCTTTTCACCTTACCCAGCCACTAAAGCCCCGCTCGTATTTACGCTTAAAAGCAGTCGGGTCATCTCACTTCCATTCTATATTGACGTCTCTGCTGCAGTCGGGTCATCAAATGACACACTTGGATGGCTCCAAGAAGAAATATATGCCTGCGGGAATTGGAAAAAAGACTTGGCAGGGAAGTTCGACACTCCATTGGATCAATTTAACACTTGCAATTGCTGCGGACGGAGCGGAATGCTTTCCTCGTGAGTTTTCTCCCTGGGCATGCGACAATGCTGCGCTGAGCTAATGACATAGTTTCTGGGCTATTTGCCCACAACATGACCCTGTGGTTCTTGGCGCCGAAAATGTCTACTGCCGGCTCGAGGGAAAAGGCTTCTAGAGCTGCGATGACTACCTATATGGACACCATTTCTTGTATTGGCGATCTTGGATATACGCCACCCGGGGAGGACGAGTCGGCCAAGTTTTACGCCCCTGGCGAGTTTACCAAGAACGGAACTATAACTACAACGACCAACATTGACGGTGGTATCACGAATCCCCTCAGCGGAGCGACTTTTACGTGGACGCATGGTAACGTCACGCACCCTATTACTGTGGCAAAGGCAGACGCGAGACCGACGGTCAGCTCGAGTGGAAACAGCAACGGCGATGAGGAACATGCAGCTCCGGCAATTGTACCTCGACTGTGGCCCATTATTGCTTTAGTTGTTGCTGTTCTTGTTTAAAGCAGAGGGTTGCGAAATAAAAAGTTCACATTTTCGATATTCACTTCATCGTTTCTTTGATGCCAACGACTGACCAGGGACAAAGTAATCTGGTTGTTACAAGAGGCGGCCTCTGCAACTTGGGTGTGTTTGTCTCCTACGCGGGATGTAGAATTAATCGAATGGGGTAAACCTGTGTCTATAAATCCTGGGGACCGAAACCGCTGCATCTAGCCTTATAACTGGTCTTGGGGCGGCGCCTTCTGCTTCCCATTTGCCATCCTGAGGCTCATTCAAGATCAGAGATTCCCACAGTCGGATTTTAGGTGGATTGTGCATATCGATGCGATTTTAGCTGATGGAACGCAGCCCTGCAAGGTGTAATACGTAGGCCACTTGCCTCCCATCGTCCAGTGTACCAGGTAGCGTGTGATAGAAGTGAGACAGTAAAATGTCTCATAGAGGTAATAAGTTCGCTTCCCCGTGGAGTTCCTCCAGGTTTAGTAATAATCTAGACTGCCTCACTGCTAGCTGATCTGCATCTAATTTCTAAAACTTAAGTAGGTTATATAGGCTGTCTCCATCCCTTAGACTGCGCGAAGGCTCCAGTAGGTCAATTGCTCCACTGTTATAGTGCTAATAGAAGAAGCAATATAACGCCCAAAGGATGATCTCCCGTGTTATGCTTTGATAAGTATAGAACTTGCCACCTAGGCGAATCGGTGCCAGAAGAGGTACCGCTAAGAACCTGGCCACTGATTGGGCTTAATCCTTGTCAGTGACCGCACTGGAGCCTTCGCGCAGTCTAAGGGCTATCCTCCTGATAGGTATGTGACTCTTTTTCCCTTTTGACATCTGGACCCCCCGCTTTTTAGTTGCACCTCTTATTCCCATCTTCTATTTCTTAATTAAACTGCTCCTATGCTGTTAATAAACACGAATAGCTTATAAATGGAAACTTTCATTGGCTTTAATACAATTTACATCTCTTTATTATAATTTTAACTTTCTAAACGTATTAATATCTACAGCAAGGACTTTTAGTAACACGGGTGACGCGGTCATTTGTCAGCGCCAAGTACGCCGGAGTTGATTGCCCTAACTACCGCAACTACCTGCATATTTCCATAGCAGGGCTTCATTGTTTGACTGTGCTGCTTTGACCCAACGTGTTTTCTACTGACTGGCTGAGCAAGTAATTGGGCGCGTGGGGATCTGACACTGAAGTCCTCCTTGTCTCACCGATATCCAATCCTAACGCTCGGTTATGAAGCGCGTGGATGCGTCCAGCCAGCCACTTTCATGCGAGTTTACGAGAGCTGAAAATATTGCAGATATAAAACCGGTTATGTCTGCAGAATTGGGTCACTGCGTCACAGTGTGAGAGTTTCTGCAGTCGCTGATTGGAAAGACGCAGCGCCATGTGGCTTGGGGAGAGATGATCAGGCTGTGAAAGTGCACCCTTTGCCGCCCAGCTCCTCCCCTTTGTCCGACGTTAGAAGTAGCAGTACATGTTTATTACACCTTAGTAATAGCGCTCGGAAAGTGCGGTTCCCAAAATTTGCAACAATGGGTAGAAGTCGCTTCTCATCTCCTGGACAATCACTGAGGACTAGCTCTAACAACTAGCAAGCTAAGACCTCTACGAACATAGACTGCAATGGCTACCAAGAACACTTATATCCTCGCTCCTGATCTTACCACTCCACCCCCTCCAAACGGTCCAGTTGCTCTCGGTCACATCTTGGATGACCCCACAACTCTGAACCCGTTGAACAACAAGCTCGGACAACACCTGAAGATCTCGCCAGATGAGATCTACGGGCCACATAGGATGGAAGGCTTCACGGCTACGCGGAAGGACTTATTTGGTGGGAAGTTTGGCATCTGGGCTAAGTTTCTAGCCTCGATGCTCGGTGTGGGCGCAAATGCTGCAGTCACTGTTGAGCGCGACGATGACACAATGTACAGCTTCGGGTATCTTGAGACGACCTTTTTCAACCCGTCTGATGATTATATACGCTCAAGTATGACCGTGCCCGCAATTAGGTCTTACATGCGGTCGGCCAGATTTGCCCTACCTGTGTACATGATCACCGGCATCAAAGTTGGTCGGGAGGTAGCTGTGGAATCCTCTCATGAAGAGCGGCGTGGTTTTGACGCGGCTGCTGGGGCTGGGCACCCTGGACCCTTGGCTTCAGGCGGACTGGAGATGGGGATCAAGTCGACCAAAGCACATGGCTTTGCGTTCAAGCGAGGGGATGACTGTGTGGTGGCATTGCGGCTGAGGAGGATTACGTATAAATCTGGAGAGATCAAGCATAAGATGGAGGTCAAGGGCGCAACCATGCAAGATGGCTCGAAAGGTCTCGCTGAGGGTGAGGTTCCTGAGCTGGACATCGGTGAATGCGAGGTCACGCTGGATGACTTCGATGATGAGATGGCGGCAGTCGATGGGACGTTATTGGACGACGAAGCCGCATCTAGGTGGATTATTCCGGCCTCATTGAAGTAGTTTTGAGATATTTCTAGATTCTCTATTCACTATCTGCCGGGGGGTTATCCTTTCATCAGATGATTACAATCGATGCGCTAACAAGAAGTTTTACATCAGTCACTAAAGTCTTTCCTTAATCTTTCCCCATACTACATCAGGGATCGAAGTATCATGCCAAAGATTCCAGGGTGCTAGGTAGTCGTAGTCATCTGACCGACATGCCATAAGTTCGAAAACCGCCTTCATGCCCTCGTAGGTATGAAGTTTCTTGCGTTGATCTGCCGTCAGCTTTCCATCATTTTGCATCACTGCTGCATGGTCCAGGATATTTGCAGCAATTCCAACGGCAATAGGAGTCGAGTAAGATGATCCACTAAGATATACGTCATTGTCTCCAACGGAGCCGCACGGTACGGCGACCCCTAGCGTGCTGAAGTTGTCAGCGTTGTGAAGTGGAACGGGATCCATTCCGCTCCTATTTCCGTTTCCGTCCGTCGCATGTATGCAGAAAACGGTTGTCGCATTGGCTGGATAAGTTCTCCTTCGGTTGGCCCCGTAGTTGGATGCCGCTGCAAATACGAGTTTTTTGGCGTCATACGCACCCCGGATCGCTTGGTCCATGTCGACTTTCCAAACCGGATCCACGTCAAATCCGAACGACATGGAGATGATGTCCACCCCGATATCCTCAACGGCCCAGCGAAAAGCCTTCAGATCGTGTTAGCAATTTCGTGAGGCTTGATAGATAATCAAGAAACTTGCCTCTAGGATCTTCGTATCAGCAACCTCGGTTGTTATTTCATGAGATATCTTTCCCACATAGATATCAGCCTCTGGGGCGACCTTGAGGAGAAGCCCAACCACATGTGTTCCGTGACCTTCGACATCGATACCTGAGTCCCCTGTAAAGCTCTTCGTTTCTCTAATGGGACTCCTGTAGTCTTTGCTCTCACACTTTCGACACGTACGCTCTATTTCACGCTTCAGTGCGCGAACGTTATAGTCATCTAACTTCAGGCCGGTATCTAGGACCGCAATCTTTACTCGAGGGGCTTTCCCTGACCGAGAAATATGGGCTTTTCTGAAGGCCTCGATACGTTTCAGGAATAACTCCGCGAAATGTCTTCTAAGACCTGGAGTTAGAAAGTGTATCAAGAACGATAAGGGTATGGGTAGCTAACTTGTCTGGCGAGCCGCTGTGCGAGAAGTCACTGAACTTCAGGACACTGCGGGGGACCTTCTGTGCCGCGACGAAGGAACTAGAGAAGCAATTTGTGTCAAATGTGACTCGGCTTTTCTCATCTTGCTGCTGATCGTTCTCTGCACCCAGACACAGTTTCTCCTGCAAGTTCAAGTCTCGCGAACCAGGTACAATGCCCTTGAACCTCGCTACCTCGCGGCCTAGAGGTTCTACGATCTCCTTCTGAATGACCTTCCGGCACTTGACTAGCTCATCATCCATTGGGTATTGCTGTAACCATTTTGGAAATTTCAAACAGCCAGCAATTGCTCGAGCATAGTCCTCTGAGAGTTGATCTTCGTCGCATCTCTCCTTGAATCGAAACTTGAGGGTTCTGAGGAGACTAGGTGTTCCATTCTTCGTCGTTTCCGTAGTCCGAATCGCCTCTCCCTTCTCCAATTCTAGAAGTAGTTTGCCAAAGGAGAGTATGAATGGGTACTTGTGGACTTTGTCCTCGATATCCGGTTTGTAAACTGTTTCGGAAAGCAAACATGGGATATATGGTTGGTGTATGTTGCAAACTCTGTTCTTGTCGGCATCGTGCATGAAATACAATTGTTTTGAATTCCAATCTCGCTGCATCCAAGGGCTCGAATAAAGCTGAAGCAGGCACTGGGCGAGGTTGAAGGCTAGAACCAGCTTGTGCTTCTCTGGGAATGTGTAGCGGCCTTCCAATAAGCCACGCGTCAGTAGATCATATAGTGTTATCGCTGGTTCTGCGTTGGGATAGGCCGTTTCCACTTCGTCAATTGGCTTGGCAAAGAGCTGCTGTTCGCGAACATGTACTTGCACAACGCCATCGCTCTCACGCGTTTCAAATGCAACTTGGCAGATACTGTTCATGCAGTCTGGTACTCGAGGCAAGGAACTGATAAGCCTGAATACGGTTAGCCCCAATCCAGTCGTGAAGTGGTCCGCTTCGGCCCACGGCCCTGCGTCGAGACGTACTTTTGATCGACAAGTGTACAGCGGACCTCTTGCCATGCTTCTTGAACAGGGCAAACCGCTAACAGCATATCTACCCGGTCATGTTGATCTTGCTGTCTCGAATCAGGGGAGCCTTTGAGGTGCAAAAGGGCCTTGTGATCGGAAATTTTCCGTGTACAGGAGTTTAAATGGTGATTCAAGGCACAAAAGATTGCATTGGCAGAACTCAGAGATGATCCACCAAACTGGGCAGGCTTTATTGATGTCTCCTTGGGTAGCTGGGCGGTTGGTGCGGTAGGTCGACCCGGCGAGATCCTTCTGATCTTATCAATAATACTCTCAACGCGACGGCGAGCAGCCTTGAACTCAACCGGTGGCTGGGTAAGAGACAGAAATCGAGTGCAGGCGTCGATAGATCCCTCTCGTTGTAGTGACAGGCTGAGGGCAGCCAGCTTGGGGTATGTGCTGGCAAGCTCTGTGGTGGCCTGGAATAAAGTGTCAACGTCAAAAACTTTTGTCTCCGTAAAAGATGCCGTTAAATAGGTATCAGAGGGAAGACTAAATGCAGAAACCGGCCATTCAGAGATCAAGGACCAAACAAAGAAAATGAGTGGACTAACTGTCTCCGAGAGGGGAATGTCGTCGCTTACGAGACCTTCGAGGTTCAAGAAAAGGGATTCTAGCAGCAAGGCGAGCCTCTCAAGTTGTTCATCAGTCAGTGTCCAGCTGTCCACGAGATGCAGCGGGATTTCGGCAATGTATGCCTTTAGTAAGGCCCCGGTTTCTTCGACTACGATTCTCTCTGCATCGGTCGAACCCTCGGAGCAGGACCATGAGATATCGGAAGCAAAGAGGCGAAAGACATCTAAAAGTAATTTTTCATGCTCTGAGGTCATATTTAGAAGTCTCAAAAGTTCGCTTGAAGCGGAGCCTGAAGGGAATCTTGCAAGAGCTGCAGCAAAGCGGTTCATGCTTCGTCGCCAACGATCGGCCAAGCACCTTCTCAGAAATCGGGTTGTAGTTAGGCCGATACCCTGACCCATCGAACCGAGTGATCGTGGCAAGTACAGGTACTTGTCAGGATGCAAAGGAAATTGCCATTTCTTGGCAATGGACGCTGACAGCACGTCCTGCATTGAGACCGTGGACATGCTGCCGCATTTGTGGGGTTTGGGAGGGTCTTGTGACACTGTGTCTCGACAAATTGGCACGGAGGAGTCATGACGGAAAGTACCAGATCAGGCTGGCAAAGGACTGCTACCCGAAGCTAATGTTACCGCCGTGATTGATCACAACATTCACATGACCTTAGAGAGCACTAGAACATTCATTCTTGACTGCAGCCGATATTGTGTTCGCACGGACAGAGAGGTATCATGACGGAGATCTATGATCTGTCTCAGCAATGCAAGTCCGTGTTTCTGGGCATGCTGAGCGTCCCAAACGCGAAAAGCATTCCAGTTATTGAGGTTCTATACAACGAGTTTGAGCAATGGGCATCCTACCTCGGCGTCTTTGCTCACCCAAGCACCTCTCTGGACTCTCGGTTGATGCACAGCGACTCTCTCCGCAATCTTGTTTTACAGTTGCTTCAAATATCAAAGCGCAACATCGAGCGTGGTGGGTTTACATTAGGCCTCCCCCTTGTTGCCATGAAGTTAGCTAACCGATGGTTTTACAAACAGTCGTCGAGCTTGAGAGGCAGAAACCGAACGAGCTACACGGCACTTCACCGTCATCCATTGTTGAACAAATGGAATCGAGGAACGCTTCAAGCATTTCCTCTCCCTTGATAGAGTCCTTACAGGCTCTTGAGGCGGCTGTCCAAAGCCTACATCGACTGGGATTGGCAATACGTCAATCATCGTCGACGGACCTGACTCAAAGAATTAGTTCATTTATCGAAAAGAATGACGACGGTTCAATGGAGGGCCTCTTTTTGTTTCAGCTCAAGAACCGGTGGATTGATAGACCTAGGAGAGAAGGGAAACCTGGGGCGTCTCTCTCACTTTGCAAGCAATTGGCCGTTTCCGTCGCTTTCAGGTATTTCGGTGTTCATTACCGCCGAAACCATCAGCAGAAACTGGAAACTCCAAGGAAAGTGCCACCAGTTG
Source organism: Fusarium decemcellulare (assembly GCA_013266205.1). NCBI lineage: Eukaryota > Fungi > Ascomycota > Sordariomycetes > Hypocreales > Nectriaceae > Fusarium > Fusarium decemcellulare. Next base: position 11,732 of record JAAGWO010001275.1, on the reverse strand, counting down.
CAGAGGCCCTATATGCCGCTGGTCAAAAGGACCTGAAAATGCCAGAAAAGCAGCCCGGCCCGGCCATACACAAACCAATTCCACAACGCATCAATCAGCTCAGTTGCGACGTGTCGGCGTCCGCTCCAACGATTCCCGACTCAAAGCAGGCGTTACAAAAATACGCATCTTTCCCGGCGTCAACCACGGGAGGTACTTCTGTAGTTTCTGTTCAGCTCCGGGATGCCAAATATCCTGATATCCCCCCAGCCACTTCTACCGCTTGCCCATATTGTGCGCAGAAACTAGCAACTTCCGCCATAAAGAACAAAAGAGCTTGGGAGTAAGAATCTGAATAAAAAGTTTTCACGGACTCTGAACTGATATTTTCCAGGCGACACGTTGACAATGATCTCAAGTTATACGTGTGTATATCAGAAGAATGTGTCGAACCCCCCCAGCTATTTGCTCGGTTCGAAGACTGGACAGCGCATATGGAAGACGAACATTCTTCGAGGTGGGCAGAAGAAATCCATCAGCCTAGTGTTTGGTGCTGTGATACAGATCATGACGAAGAGTACTTTGACGATCAAGCCGCCTTTGATGAGCACGTCAAAAGCCAACATCCAGACTACGTCGCAGAAGATGAGATTGCGGAATTGAAGGAGTGGTGCGAGATTAAGCGGCCTCGACCACCATACACATGCCCCATCTGCAACTGCATACCGGAAGATGTTGCACTAATTGCGCCATGGTTGACCCAGGATCCTACGTCAATGACCACTAGCCCGGGGCAGCCGTGTCAAACCGGGAGTGATCTTGAAGCCGGGCTGCGAAGTAGACTGGCCCGCCATGTTGCTTCTCACCTAAAAGACATTGGCTTTATGTCAATTATCTACCTGGACGATGGTGAAGATGGGTCTCAAGCCAGTAGAGTCGCCTCTGGTGGGGCCGACGAGTATAGGATTACCCCAGACGAGGGAGCAGAACCGACGAATACACATGCACTCGATCAAGACTTTCCGGACTATAAGATCCCACGCCCTCCGACCCCCCTTAATGAACAGCTATTCGAGCTGGACTGGAATCATGTCAAAGACTTCTCGCCTAGCCTGAGAAGGCAAGACACTGCAGTCGATGACCTTGATGGTGACATTCAGGCCACAGTACGGGATGTACAAGCTATGAGCCCTGACGACACCCACTGGCCTGAATATATAGGCCACCTTTTGAGACTTTTCCGTACACGACACGAGCGCTTGGGAGCGCTGGAAGATCTTGACCGCCCTACTGAGATCCTGCAGACGGCGCTGGATTCCATGCCAGAGAACCACCCCAACCGAGCTGGGTGTTTACGGGACCTTGGACGCCTCTGGTTCCAACGATTTCAGAAAACTTCCTCAGTACCTGATCTAGATAGTGCTATCCGGAAGATGGAACTGGCTGCGGACTCAATAGCAAATGGCCCCGATCAAGTTGATAAACTTAGCGTTCTTGGGGAATATCTTCGCCTACGATTTATGAAGCTTCAATCAATTGCGGATCTCGACCTTGCCATTCATTATTCTCAAGACGCTATTACAGGGACATCTCGTAGCCACCCACACTATTCTCATCGGAAATGTAGCTTGGGGGCTATGCTTTTCAGCCGATTAATGAAGTCAAAATCTCCAGACGACTTGGACCACGCAATCCAAGCCGTTCAAGATGCAAGGACGGCTATAGCATCCCACAATCCTTCGAGTGACCCTCGACTTCTGTTTGGGTTGGGGAACGTGCTTAGGATGCAATACCAGATGACAGGAGACGTGATGGCGTTGGACGATGCGATCAGCGCAACGAGCGATGCGATAAAAGCCGCACCCACTGGCCAATCAAACTCAGCCGCATGGTTGCTTGATCTAAGTCGCTTGTACGTCGAGTCCTTCTATCGGACCGGGCGGATGGAGGACCTGGACCGAGCAATCCATGGCGCACGCCGGGCCTGTGACACTGCTTCTCGTGATTCTCCAGGTCTCTCCCAAGGTCTACATCATCTCGGTGAGCTTTTGGGGATTCGGTTCAATAGGACAGGATCAAGAAAGGACTTGGACTCACAACTGGTAGCATACAAAGCGAGTGTCGCTTGTAATGCTGCACCACCCTCTATCTGTGTGCTTTGTATCCTGGCCATCCTCGATGTCTTTGCGTCACAAGGCAACTGGGAGCCTCAACAAGAGATGCTATGGCAAGCAGCTGCTGAGGTCCATATGGTCAAGTCATGGCCCTTAAAGAGTTCCTATGGGGGGAACTTGTTAATAACTCGCTCTGATGTGGCTTCGAAGGTAACCGCGGCTGCTCTAAATATGGGATTGACTGCCGAAGACGCCTTGGGACTCTTTGAGTTGGCTCTTTGCAACCACTCAGCGACGTTGGTGGGCGCATCTGGACAAAGTCTCAGCCAATTATATCCCGATTTATCTGAAGAATTCAAGTCTCTTCGAAACAAACTGGATACACCCGAGGAGGATCCGAACATCTTCCTCCCTAAAGATGATGCATCTTGGGTGTCGGAAGCAACTGGCGGCTTTGATGTCCGACGTGCGCTGACTGAGGTTATCGATAAGATTCGTGCCAAGCCTGGATTTGAAAACTTTCTCAATACGCTGGAGGTTGCAGAAATAAGGGATGCAGCCAGCCCGGGTCCTATTATCATCATCAATGTCGATTCCTACCGTTGTGACGCGTTCTTCGTTGAACGTCACCGCATCCGGGTGCTCCCGTTGCCAGAGCTGACAGTGGAGGGGATTGAGGAGATTCTAGAGAGAACCCTTCATAATCCATTAGCTCCCATTGGGCTTGATTCATTAACTCCCACTGGACTTGATTCATTACTACACTGGCTCTGGGAAACTATCTGCCGCCCGTGCCTTGACGCTCTAGGCTTTGATCGGGCCATCGAAACCGGCGATGGTTATCCTAGTGTCTGGTGGATCCCAACCGGTCCACTTGATCAGATGCCACTGCATGCGGCTGGGATTCACACACAAAGCTCTCCAGACACAGTCATCGACAGGGTAGCGTCTTCGTTTGCTCCATCTATCAATGCTTTGATACAAGGGCGTCGGCATTCGCTCCCAAGAGACGGCGGTGAAATCTTCCTCGCAGGCGGTAAGCCACAGTCAACTTTTGATACCAAGCATTCAGAAATATTCCCTGGTTTTTGTCAAAGCCTCAAGTTAAGTTCTACCAGGGCTATGCCATACAGTCTGGATGGCCTTGGGTACTTAGATCGATGTACGATATTCCTCTATGAGGGTCCTTTGACGTCAGCATTCAAGGAGCCGTTGCGAAGCCGCCGATTCCTTGACCATGGTTACTTCACCATCGGAGCGGGGCAGTTTACCCTTAAACAGTTGCGTGATAATTGCCTGCAGGTTAATCCCCCGTTTCTTGTCTTTCTTTCCAATTCGTTCTGGCCGGGGGAGTATCCGCCCCGTATTAGCCTTCGAGTATTCATGAAAATTCAACAGGCTGGGTTCCGTCATGTGGTGGGACAGCTTTGGAGTGTACAACAAAGCGTCCATGATACAGTGATGCAGGAAATTTACAAGACTCTCGAAGAAGAAGGACTCACTGACGGGGCAGTCGGCCGAGGACTCCATCGCGCACAAAGAGCAGTGCGAGATGCCAATATGGGCCAGGGAGGTGGCATAAAGGATCCTTCTCAGCCGAGGTTTTATTGGGTTCCGTATGTCCACTACGGTGTATAGTGTTTTGGAGGCCGGACGGCGAATACCGGGGATTAGATCAGAGCATTAGGCAATCAATCACATTTATATCTTCCTCTTCTACCCAAACACTGTCGGTGTCACTACAGTGCGCTTTAGACGTGCTGAGGTAACAGTTAATAATCATGCCCACTCTAAAAGGAAGACTCATTATTAACCGCCCATCCGCTACTCCGCGTTCGCCTTACAAAAAAAGGACGATGGTTTTGTGATATCGTCGCCAACATAGTGTTGCACTCGTGGAAACAGGCAGATATCCCTCTCTAGCTTTGTTCCCTCTCTGTTACGCCCGGTAGCACGGAGCGTCTCCGGCGCAATGCCCTTCTCAACCCAATTCATCAAAGCGTGCAACACCTCCTGTCTTTGAGGACACAACCCCGTAGCCATGGAATGAGAGGCGCCAGGTGCAAGAAACAAACGGTAGTAATCGGTCGCCTTGGGGTCACGCTTCATGACTCGCTCATAATAGTCGACACTACCGGCAAAGGGGATTGCTTGGTCTCCAGTTCCGTGCCAGTTGATCAGCTTGCCACCAGCCCTGTTGAATGCTGAGAGGTCGGGATCGCTAGTTTCGATGATCGAGGCGTATTCGTTGATGTTTCTGCGGAATAGATCATCCCACTGTGCATGGTCGATGTCCTTGAGATCGAAGCTGAGGTCTTTCAAAATCCAGTATTTGATCCACACGGTTGACAAGGTAAACGGAGTAGGACGACAGCTGCCGCTCTCGTCGCACATGGTTGCAACTGTACCCCCCATCGTTGTGAGATTCGCCTCTATGCCGAAACCATGCCACTGGAAGTCGCCGGTTGAGCTTCGAGGGCCCGTCCACGCCGCTTGCACGACTTGAGCAGCCTCAGTGGTGAATGTTGCAGAAGCCCCATTGCAGTCAAACTTCTTTCCCACAAGCACCTGGGGGTCAAATTCACAGAGGTCAGGTCTTGAAACTATACCATCCTCAGCACCGTCGAGACCGTCGCATACAGATATAGCGGCGTGGGAAATGGCATCAATTTCACACGGCCGAGGATATGCCCCCAATTTGTGCATGACAAATGCAGGCCATAGATTGCCCAACAAAAAGGTGCCCCAGTTTATGGCGGGCATGGCGGTAACAATACCATTAAAGTCGTCAGGATACCTCTGTGCCAACATATGGCCCTGCCGACCACCCGTGGAACCACCCATGAAGTAAGAATACTTGGGGTCCGTGTCGTAGAAGGACTTTGCCACGGCTTTCCCAATGGTAGCCATGTCGTGAGACGCTACAGACGCAAAGTCTACCAGCAGCGGCCAGTTGATATTCCTCGGGCTGCTATGAGCCCAGTTATTGGTCTCACCAATAGACTCGAGAAAGTCATCAGAGTGCCCGCCATCTGTAGTCGAAACCGCAAAGCCGAGGTGCATGCCAGGCAACATGGTCGCTTGAGCCAAAGACTCTCCTCCGTGGATATACCCAGCACCGCCATTGCCCAAAAATCTCCCATTCCATTTTTCAGGTGGTGGAAGCCATGTCGATACGTGAATGGTGTCGTCCTAGCCGGGATGCGTGTAGGTGATGGTGACGTTGTAAAAGTCGAGGCCGGTGTAGGGCTCAGCCTGCTCGGCGACGAATGGGCTAGAATTAAACGTGTAGTTTTGGCGTTCAACTGCCGTGACTGAACGGACCTGGATTTGAGGGATCGCGGGCAGTGTGATTCGAGCGGTGCTGCAGAGATTATCCAAGCCCACAGCGGAGGAGCTGTCGCCAGCGAAACTGTTCCAGAGCCACGCCTCGGCCATACTGGGTAGAGGAACGAGAAAAGGTATAATTAGACGTAACAATCAGTAAACAACAGATGGGCTGGGGAAGTTATAAGAAATGGCCTGCTTTGCGGCTTCTTGTCGGGCCCGAAAACAACCGGTGTCGGATCCTGGATAGAACCCGAGGCATGGTTCGTGTATTCTCTAGTGAAGTCTCAAAATTTCCAATTATGTCTCCTTATAGGGGAGGAGAAATTTGTGAAGCCGTAACCAGACGCGGATTACGCGGATTGCGCGGATTGACCAGGCCCTAGAAATAAGATGGGTCGATTGTGGTTGGCCATGACAACTTGAGCAATCCTCCAGCCAAAGAAATACACGCAAGCATTGATGCTATCCTGTTCCAACGTGAATATGAGGTTCAAAATCCCATAGCTATGTCCAGTAAATGGCAGAATCTCGGATCAAAATACACCAGAGTTTACCATCCATTCATTGGGTTGGCGATATATCGCCGACGGGCCGGCCTGTCGGCCCGACAGTGATAGTCACGATGGCTTCCCTAATTCTCTAGTGCAGATCCTTGTTTCATAGACCGCTTCGAGAAACCTACGTTTCATTTGCGCTGTCAATGTCAAGCAACCAGTCACATGTAATTCTACGACAACAGCTCGATGAGATCGTGAGTGGCCCTCTTTGCCCACTTTAACGACCCCACGATAGAGGCCTCGGCCCATAATGCCCCGAGTCAATTATGTCACTCGTGGGGCTCGGACATGCATCGCCGATCGCAAACACGCGGGAGAGAATCGCATCGTAGACATCATTATCATTGCTATAGACTTGCGCCGGACCAAATGCGCCGAACGAGGTATCAAGCCAACAACATCTTTTTTTTATCCCTCAATATTTACCGGACGGTGTAGCCGCCGTCGATGACGATGTCGGCACCGGTGGTGTAGGTGCTGGCGTCGCTGACGAGGTAGACGTAGGCGCCCTTGAGCTCCTTTGCGTCGCCGTTGCGGCCCATGGGGATCATGCTCCGCCAGAGCTCCTGGGTCTCAGCGTCGATAAAGTCGGACAGGCCCGTGTCGATGTAGCCGGGCGAGATGCTGTTGACGCGGGCAAAGTCGCGCCACTCGTTGGCCAGCGACTTGGCCATGTGGATGCAGCCGGCCTTGGCCACGTTGTACGAGGTCTGCTCCTGGGGGAAGTTGGCGATGTGGCCCGACATGGACGCCGTGATGACGAAGGAGCCGTGGCCCTGCTGCTTGAAGTGAGCGCCGACTGCCTTGGCGCAGTAGGCGGTGCCGTTGAGGTCGACCTGGATAACGTGGTCCCAGTCCGAGGCGGAGCTGTCGATGACGCCGGCGTTGGCGGTGGCACCGGCGCTGAGGCTGTTAGTACTCAATGAGTTGATTGGGACTCTGAGACTCACTTGGCGATAAAGGCGTCAATCTTGCCATAGTCGTCAATGACCTGCTTCACAAAGCGCTCGACGTCGTTGTAGTCGGCCGTGTTGAGCTTGTAGGCCTTGGCCTTGACCCCCCACTTGGAGACCAGCTCCTCGACGTTCTTCTCAGCGCCTTCCTTGCGGGACGCGTAGGTGATGGCGACGTCGGCGCCCATCTCGGCGCAGCCGCGGGCAGCCTCAATGCCCATGCCGCGGGGGCCGGAAGCGCCGGTGACGACGACGACCTTGCCCTTGAGGCTGAAGAGGTCCTTGAGGCTGGACGACTGGGGGATTTGCTGAACCATTGTGGCTAATTGAGGTGAATTGACTGAGTTGAAGTGTTTGAGGGAGAGAGCGAAGTGAAGGGACTGATCGACAGAGGGGTTAAGATGGAGGGGAAGCAGAACAACAGGAGAGGTGTTCCAAGTATTTGTATCTTTCCTCTCTGAGCGTGGCGTGCAACACTGAGCCTAAGGAACAGCCCAAGGACCGCGACGGATGGGTCCGAGTGATGTCATGGAAGAACTGGCAATGCCAAGAGAGAAGGGGCCGCGGCAGAGTTGACGCTGGCGGAGGTGATGGAAGCGGAATAGCCAGAGGCAGAGGCCCCACGCCGCCCGACGCAAGTAAGATGGGCAAACATGATACAACGAGGCGTTTTGTCGTGCGTGCGTTGCCGAAGCGGCCGCGATGGGACTGAGAGACAGTGAGTGGCTTCGGTGGGACGCATGAACCATGGCCGGCTCGTAGACCGAGCGGGACAGGGATATGGAGTCTTCTTGTTTGGATGCGGTACATACGACGGAGCAACCAATTGGCTTTGCATCCGGCCGAGACTGGGCAAACACAGGCAATGCCGAGGGCATATTGGGTTGCATCCGGCGGCCATGGCCTCGTCGTCTGCTGTTGGTCTCCTGTCGACAGACTCTGAGTGATTTGATGAGTACAACTGTACAGTAAAAAGCCTCTTGTTGAGGTCACCCATTTGGTCACTCTTTGATCAGAACATGGAAGCCCCTCCCCCACCTTGGGATAAATCCAGCGTCATTCTGCCGTCCGCATCCCTGCTCCAAGCCCCCCGCAAAACGGCCGGCGCTTTCACCGCCCACGGCCTCTTGGTTGGCTGCTACGGCGCCGGAAAAAGGGCCCCGGGAGCTAAGCCCGAGCAGTTGGACGTGTCAGGATCATCATCAGGCGACGAAAGGAGGGGGAGGGGAAGATGAATGCCGAAGAGGTACAGACGAGAGAATCACCAATGAAGACGTGAATGGCGTCGGCCGCTCCGTTTAAACTTCGTTACTTGGCCGCGTGCATGCAGACTCAATTCAGCCCTCAACGTTTGTGGTGTTGTGAGTAATTGCTTAGCGCAGCATGAGAAAGCGTATTCGTGCATGTCATCTTCTTGGTCTCACAACGGCAATGGCGCTTGGTAATGCTTGGAGACCAACTCTTTGTTATTGATGCTATATTCATGGTCGGCCGCTCTACACCGTCGCCGCATGCCACTTGAAGCGGCAATTCCGCGCGACAACGAGACCGCGTTGACAATTTCCCATATTCCTTTGTGTCCCGGCCTCAGATGAGGTATCGGAAGTCCCTCTTCATCCGCAGAGCCTCGTCGGCATTGTCCATGACCTCGACAGCCGCCGTCTGCGCCGCCACGTCCTGCCTCGTCTCCCACGCCTGCTCGCCCGCATCGAGCTTCTTGTTGAGGTCGACCAGGATCATGCGGAAGATCCAGCAACCCACGATGGTGACGCCAAACATGGACAGCACGATACCATAACTCTTGCGGAACCCGTTCTCGGGCAGCGCCCACACGTAGCTGCCCGCCACGTTGCCCAGCTGGCTGAAGGCGTTGATCATGGCGATGGCCACGGCACGCTTGGCCGGCGGTCGCGGGAACGACGAGCTGATCCACGAGTAAAAGACGATAAAGCCTGCGTACGAGCTGGCCTGCAGGAACAGCGCCACGTAGCGCGCTGCTACGTTGAGTGTGCACATGCTGATGACGAAGCCTGCGATACCCACGCAGATGGGACCGACAATGTGCCAGAACTAATTGGCCTGTTAGACTATACATACGACAGAACCTTTTGAGACACATACCTTTTCTTGTGTTCTATCCGAGTGCCAAGCATTGATCAGAGACACAATGCAAGAAAACACCCACGGAGGAGAGCTCATGAGCAGCGTGGGCACATAGCCAAAGCCCAGGGTACCCGTCAGGGTAGGGAAGAAGGCGTTGAACGAGAGACCAACGACATAGGCGGTAAAGGTGAGCATCATGATGTAGATCTTGACATCCTTGACAGCAAGGTTGAAGCCGTAAAAGATACCCTCCTCGGACGAGTCCGTATCAGCCTCGCCGACGTCCTCGATCATGCGCAGCTGCGCAACCTGTCGTTCCTCCTCGGTGAAGCCTCGCGAGTTGTGCGGCAGGTCGGGGAGGATGATGGCGGCCGAGATGGCGACGGCCATGGTGATGGCACCCTCGATCCAGAACAGCCATCGCCAGGCAGCGTGGCCCAGGACGCCCTGCATGTTGGACAGGACACCGGCGCCGATGAGGGCCGAGAAGGCGTTGGAGATGAGGTTACCGCAGAACAAGATGGCATTGCGCGTCGTCAACTCGCGTCGGGTATACCACTTGGATAGGATGAGGAGAGCACCTGGCAAGAAGGCCGCCTCGATGAAGCCCAAGAAGAATCGCACAGCAACCATACCGGCAAAGTTATGCGTGTTTCCAGACAGGGTCGAGACAAGACCCCACAGGAGCATGGCGCAGGCGATATACAGCGACGGACGCTGGATGCGGTTGATGAACATGTTGGACGGCACCTGCATCAAGATGTATCCGACGTACAAGATGCTCAGGCACGTCGCGTACTGCGTGTCGTTGAGCTTGAGGTCATCCTGCAGGCCCTTGAGTCGCGCGGCGGCGATGTTGTTTCGGTCCAGGTAGTTCATGATGTAAATCAGCACGAACAAGGCGCATCGCGCGTCGAGCTTGCGCTTCAGCCGCTTCTCGACGACGGCGCGGTGGACCGAGTCCATGGCGTGGGCGCCGACGGGGTGCGCCGCCTCATGGTGAGAGTCGAAGCTGGACTTGCCGTCCGGGTGGTCCTCGAGAGGTTTCGACGTAGGGGCCGACATGGTGACTTGACTTGACTACAGTCGATCGATGCGATGAGGGATGGCAGCGCTGAACTGGGAGCCGTCGCCTACTTGTACTACACATCCAATGGCTTCCCCAACACTCTCCGTCTCACCGCTAGGGCATGCCATCCCATTTATCCCAGATCTCACTATTACTGATGGAGGCAAACTGGGGCAATTGGGTAAATCAAGGCCTGGCCACCCCCATCCCTGGTTGCATCACACAGCAGCAACGTTGGAGTGTGTCGCACCGCGGAGGCGCAAAACGTGGAGAAGGTGGATTATTATCCGCCCACTGTTAGTCCCCGACTGCAGGCGATCGTTGGCCCCAGAAGAGCCGACAATTGTGCCGAGATGCAGTTGCGAGAGTGAGAAAATTTGACGGCCCTGCTGATGACAGAAAACAAGGGGCACACACGGGCCATGGCACCGCCGCGCTATGTGTCACGCTTTCTGTCCCCCTCATAGCCGCCCAAAAGAGGTTCCCCCCGTCGAGCGGTCCATCGGCTGTGGGGGTCCGCGCGAAGATCCTCTCCGAATGAGACAGTTGCTCCTTGGAGACGATGCGGAGACTCCGCACTGGGGAGCGAGGGGGCAGACATAACAGGTCCGGCATTCCCACTCTGATGGTCCGTGAAGCTGTCAACTGACTCGCTAAGCCCAGGCAGAAGCATTCATCAAATTTGTACATGGAGAAAGCTCCGGCTGGACGAGCTAATGATTGGAGAAGACTCGAGTAACACACGCTAACGATTGGAGACGGCCTTGGAGATGGCACCACATTCCAGCTCTCAACCAAATTTTGAAACAATCAAGTTAAGATGCTGACAGGCGATGCACTCAATGGCCGCTTGCACGGGAAGGATTTCCGAACTGAGGTTATCCCGGGTAAACATGTATCCACGGACAAGTCTAGAAGCATCAAAGAAGACTCGGCTCGGGCGTCTTTAAGGTTCCGGACAACCTTGGCGGGCATAAACAAGGTAATAAGCATCGTCATAGGGTAGATCACCGCTACATCCTCTGTCGGGGTAGGGGGAGCGTTTTGGTCCCGAGTGGGTGGACGGCCAATGGCTGGCTACCCTGTTGCGAGACAACGACCGTCAACGTTATTGCTATTATTAATCCGTATTTCCTTTATTGACCCAAGCATAATTGGAGACGGGTCTTGCATGCATGAAGTTGTCGTCAGCTGTTGTTATTCCCAGGCAGTCTCAGTTTGAATGCACATCAGGCCGGCAGGAGAAACTCATCATAGTAGAAATATCAGACACATTCTGCATTCCCAAGACCTTCATTACAAAATACCTCACAGGCACGCTCTAATCGCTCAAAACTGTCTATCGAATTTTAGACGAGACATTGAGTCTCCACCCCCTACTCTTCCAATCGTCCGGCCACCGTCGTCTCATCCCTCGACTGCTTCAAAAACGGCACCAGCGTCGTGCCCCCCGTCCCCGTCAACTCCTCCCCCGCCTTTCTCGAAGAAGAGCTCGCCAAGTTCTGCGGCCCCGCCTTGCTCCCCTGCCGAGAGGGAAGAATAATGTACCGAGTGACGATCTGAATGTGCTTATTCCGGAACTGGCTCAGCGCCTCGGTAGCCGCCGTAAACCCCCGTTGGAGCCGGT
>JAAGWO010001273.1:0-13105 GCA_013266205.1 Fusarium decemcellulare | reverse complement strand
CAGTTGGCCAGGTCACCCGTGGCGCTGACCTGCATGGCGCCCAGGATGGTGAGGTTGATGCGTCCGCTGCGGATCATGCCAAAGCTCTCCTCGCTACCAAACACGGCGGCACCAGGCTTGAGCGTCACAGTCTCCTTGCCGGCGTTGATGAGGTCGGCGTCCTCCTCGCCCTTCCGGGGGTAGGGGCCCAGGCCCAGGATACCGTTCTCGGACTGCAGCTGAACCTCGACCTCGGGGCCGACGAAGCCAGGGGCAAGCATAGGCATACCGATACCCAGGTTGGCGTACATGCCGTTCTTGAACTCCTTGGCGGCACGGCGGACAATGCGCTCTCGCTTGGCAGCTGTGTCACCAGTGCCGAGAGCCTTGGCGGCCTCGGGGTCGTTCTCGTCCTTGGCCCAAGTGTACTTCTCGATAGACTTCTCCTCGGTGCTCTGAATGACACGCTTGACGTAGATGCCAGGCAGGTGAACAGCCTCGGGAGGGATCTCACCAGGCTCAACGATGTGCTCGGCCTCGACGATGGTCATCTTGGCGTTTCGGCCCATAGCACCGTTGAAGTTGTGCGCAGCAAGACGGAACTGGCAGTTGCCGAGCTTGTCTGCCTTGTATGCCTTGACGAAAGCATAGTCGCCATCGATGCTGTGCTCGAGAAGGTAAGACTTGCCGTTGAAGACCTTGACGTCCTTGGGGTACGAGTACTCGGCGGGCGAGCCATCGGCCTTGTTGCGGAGGGGAAGATCACCGGTCTGGACAACAGTGCCGAAAGCAGCGGGAGTGTAAAAGGCGGGTACACCCTTTCCACCAGCAGCGCATCGCTCAGCGAGAGTGCCCTGAGGGGTCAGCTCAAGCTCGACCTCACCGGTGAGGTACATCTTCTCAAAGGTCTTGTTCTCGCCGATGTAGCTGGCAATCATCTTGCGGATCTGCTTCGTCTTGAGGAGCTTTCCCAGGCCAAAGGTGTCGGTTCCGGCGTTGTTGGAGACGGCAGTCACGCCGGTGATCTCGGGCTTGTTGAGAACCTCGTTGATGAGCGAGTCGGGGACACCACAGAGGCCGAAGCCTCCGCAGAGGAGGGTGGTGTTGGGCTTCATGTCCTTGAGGGCCTCCTTGGCTGAGGGGAAGACCTTGTTGATCTCGGCGCGGCGGGCGGTGGCCGAGAAGGATCGCGCAACAACGGCATTAGGCTGGGGCACATGTCAGTGTGAAGCTCCAATGCTTCACACGCAGTTCGTGTGATTTGGAGCTGAGAGCTCAGTGCTCATGAGAGGACCTACGTTGGAGGCATTTCGAGCAAATGCCCGGAGGGTCCGTAACCGGAAAGCGGTAGAAGGCATCTTGGAGGTTTATGGCGGGGTGAGGATGAGAGGAGAGGAGGAAGGTGAGGGAGGCGGGAATAGCTTCAGGTCAAGCCCCGCTGTCGGCTAAGGGTTGTGTTATAGGGACTTGTCGGCTGAAACAGCTACAGCTCAATTGCGCTTCGTTCACCTACGAAGCAGTTATGATGGCCTCGACGATAGTAAAAATAGTAAAGAAGAAGAAGGACCCTTGACACGTTCTCAGAGCAACCAGCTTAAGCCGACAATGACGATGGATGGACGCGGGCCGTTGGCGGGGGATTCCCGTTTATTAAGGCCGGTGCTGGCCGCACACCTCATGACACGCCCCCGAGATCCATGGATAATTGTACTGAGCGACAGCAGCTTACAGCTTCTGATTCCGCCTTTTCTCCCCGTCCCCGTCCGTAGGCCCCCTCCACTCGCATCCGCATGGCAACCTAGGTAGCTTCGGAAGCGAAACTCGGCATTCGGCGCCGCTACCGACAGCACACGAAACAGGTCTGCGAGCAACGGCTGCCGGGTAGCGAGGGGCCCAGTGCAATCAATCAATTCCGTCTCGGCGGGAAGTGGAGGATCTTCCCCAATCGAAGCCCTCATTGCCCCGAGGATAACGCCCAGCGCAGCTTAGCGGGCAGCGGGGGTCCAAGTCCGGGGCAGCTTACAGTGGCTGTTAGTGGGGGAGGCGGACCGCTGCACCTGCGGGTAATGGGTTTTCCGCACCGCCCGGCTATTCGTTTCGGGAGTTGTCATGACGGCTCATGAGCGAGAGACTCTCAGACCTGACTGGCCCATGGGTGCTTTAGGACTGGTTTCAGTGCCAAATCGACTCGGGGTTCAATCGCCGTTCATTCAGCGGTATCAAGTGCTATTAGTAGTATTTTCTGTGACTGTGTGTCCGTTCCGACCGCTTTCCGAACCGAACGTCTTCCGTTCCGCGTCCGGTTCATGGGAGTCTGTCTCTTCTCCAAACCCTCCACTGCAACGCAAGGCCTCTCCAATTTCAATTCCAATTTCCTCATATTGAACCCTGAAAACTCCAGACGCCTGATATCATATGCTCCAGTGTAACAATCTCATGATAATGTCCCTAAGCCAGCGCTCTTTCTGAGCGGCAGGAGAAAATAAAACACCCGGGTATTTCTTTATCCCAATAGTAACCTCGACAACTTTCAACCATCGTTTGACACGGCACTGGCATTTTCCGGGTGCAGCGACACAAGTCCAACAAGATTGCCTTCTGGATCAATAAACTCGCCAACATCCATGATGCATTGTCGGATCCCGTATCGCAGATGCTTGATCTCTCCCAGGTTCTCTTCGATCAGCTCCTCAGCGGCGCCGAGATCGGGGACCCGGATGTGGCATGTGGGCGTGGCGGCGCCAGCCATTGCCATCAACCGCTTTTGCTCCAGCCGAGCTTCCATGTTGCCCGCCGCCTTCATCTGAACTAGGGCGCCTGTTATGCCGAGTTGTCCCTGATTCTCGCTCGAGTTGAAAAAGTTCATGGGTTGCACGTCAAAGAATGATGATCCCCATCGTCTCTTGCTTGGGTCATCAGACTCTCCTGCGTTCACGTCACCAAGGAACTTCCATCCGAAGCATCGAGAGTAGAACTCGGCGGCCCGTTCGATATCGAAGCAGTAGAGAAGGAGAAAGTCTGGGGTCCCACCCATGGCCGGAAGTCGAGGTTTCTGGATGGGAGGCGTGGGCAGGTACTGAGGCTCTGCGTCGAAGTCGACCAGCTCTGACTGTTGGGAATCTTGGCTTGATTTAAACCCATGGAAGCTGTCGAGCCCGCATATCCTATTGTGTGATAACGAAGGGGAGTCCCAGCCATTTGTAAAAGTCATCATGTCAGGTTGGTCCACGATTGAGAATCTTTGCGATGCTTCGTTGTGTTTGAGGGCTGTGGGGCTTGCGAGGTGAGAGGGAAACGACGGCGGCGTGGTCATCTCTACTGTAGGAGTACTGAGCGAGTCGTGGCCTAGCGACGGCACAGGTGAGGGTGTTCTCCGAGTGGTATCTACATCCATGGCTGACGACGAAAGGGATGGAGACGATAATTGGTTGTTGGTGGACAAGAACGTAAGGAAACGGTATTGACTTGATTAAGTCCTGACGAACTCGAATTAAAAAAGTGAACCTCGAGCGACAATGAAGGAGAAAAATAACGAAGAGTCGAGCCGTGAGGCGACAGTCTAAGGCGAGCTTCAAGCGAAGACACGACAATGCGAGCTGAGATTGATCAAAGTCAAACCAGTAATCAGCAATGATTTCAGCTGAGAAGCCTTCAACATCCCTGGCCAGGAATTGCAATGGGGCGGTCTTCTTATACCCGCCCTATGAAGAACACGGGCGGTTTTCCCGAAGAATCGAAATCTCCCTACAGCCTCGTTGCCGTCAATAGGCAAGGGAAAAGCAAAGACCTGAGAGCTGAGAGGGGACGGAACTTGGCGTCGGAGCCTCCAGGCCAACTCCGGGTAAGTGGTATGGAGTTTGAAGCAAGGAGATGCGAGACATCAAAACAACCTGCAGGCAAAAACACAGCGAGGTTCAGGCGCGGCGGGACCTTGCTGCGTCAGGGCCCTGATTGTCAACTCAAGAGCCCAAGACGTCAAGGGCGGAAGAAACCTGCAGCAACTAAACACGCACCGGCAGGCTCCCCAAAGGCAGGGCTTCTGGAAACTAACGTCCAGAACCTGCATTTGTTTATGTCTCTTGACGCCATCTGTATGTATGTCTGGGGACTTGTTTATGCAGATGGCCAGGCCCGTCTCTCATTTCGCTGACAGCTTCGTCAAATCTCGAGTTGCGTTGGAATGGTAAACAAGACAAAATGTCTTCGGACCTATTGGTCCTTGTTCGGACCGTCAGATCATCCAATTGTTGTCTCAACAGGGCCTTTGCCTAATTTACCCACATAATCCAGAGTGATTAGCCGTCTCGTCAAAACCGAACTTGGCTGGTTGCAGGTTGACATGTCTCAGTTCCCAATGGCGTCTATGGCTGGCAGTCCCAGATCTAAGAGACAGACGCAACCTCAGCTGTCCGGTGGATCACAAACAGGCCTGAGCGTGCTGCAAGGCGACACTCTGTTTGTTAGGGTAGCTAAGCAAGGGCTGCTTGAATGTGATCGCCTAGTCAATTCTAGGAGCCGGTAGCTGTGTGTGACAAGTGCAAGGAAGTCGACGCGTATTCCTTCCATTGAACCGAAGACGTGACGTGACGTGACGTGATGATCGGGTCCGTAACGTAAGGGGACGTCGGGTTTGAGGGAAGGAGTTCATGGTGATAATAATCCAAGTCTCGGATCCGACAAAGATCGGCGTCTCAACTGATGTTTGACGTGCCCTGAGGTTCGGCGCTGGATTGCGGATGTGGAGGCAATGGAAGCCAGGGTCCTCCATCACATGTCGGAGTACGTACCTGCCACTGATAAGCCCAATCGGGACCTTATCGCCCCGCATGCGCGAGACGGAAAGAAAAAAAATTACCAGACCCAGCCAGGCAATAGCGGCAGCTTCAACACCAAGGAACCTCCGAAAGACGACGGGAATCGCCATTACCCAACCGGCGCATAATTCTCGATCGCAATGGAGTCTAGTTCGAAACGCCGCAAGCTCGACCATTCCGGCGCTGGCTTGAGGCATGATGGCCTCATCGACTTTGAGGCCCGTAGCTCAGCGAGAGTTTCGACCGCCAGCACCTTTGTCCTCCAAACTGATGAGCTTCTCAAGGAGGCCAAGCTCGACTACAGCAAGGCATTGAAGGGCGTTGACACACATCTACATCGCTTAAAGGAGGCTATTGACTCGGCAACTCCTCATGACCCCGTGCCTGTTGGTGAACTTTCTGGTTGTTCGCTCCCCTCCGTTACTAAACCATTTTCTAGATCGCCGAAGCCACGGCCAATTTTGAGAAGAAGCACCGCATCGTCATCCCCTACCCCGATCCGAAGCCTGCAAAAGATGCGCCTTATAAGCTATCTTTCGCGAAACCAGCTCAATTCAACGTTGTTGGCAGCTATGTCGCCAAGACCATGATCAAAACCCAGGCCCAATTCGGTATCGATATGGTTGTCCAGATGCCCAAGACCCTATTCCAAGAAAAGGACTATACAAGCATGCGATATTTCTACCGCCGAGCGTACTACATTGCTTGCATCGCAGCGCATGTCAAGAAAGAGCTGGGCGCATCCTTGGACCTCAGCTTTGAGTATCTCAACGAGAACCCACTTCTACCTGTGCTTGTCCTACGACCTAAGCCTGAAGACGATGACGAGGACTCCAAAGAAACAAGCAGCAAGGCTTCCAAGAAAAAGGCAAAGGCTACAAAGTCTTCTTACGTTATTCGA
This sequence comes from Fusarium decemcellulare, assembly GCA_013266205.1. Classification (NCBI taxonomy): domain Eukaryota; kingdom Fungi; phylum Ascomycota; class Sordariomycetes; order Hypocreales; family Nectriaceae; genus Fusarium; species Fusarium decemcellulare. The sequence goes on along the minus strand of JAAGWO010001273.1, from coordinate 7,411 downwards.
CTCATCCCATGCGCCCCTGACGGACTCTTCCCCAAATCCAAGCTTCTCCCAACCTCGAACAACAACCGCAGTGGAGAAACCGAGGACAAGAAGAACGCTCAATCTGGAACCCCTTTCTACAACTCGACGTTGAAGGCGGAAGAGACGTTCATTTCGTACCTACGGGTTCTCACACACGCAAAGAACGAATGTCCAGCATTTCCTGATGCATGTGTCCTCGGCAGGATCTGGCTGCAGCAGAGAGGCTTCGGAAGCTCCGTGTCACAAGGCGGCTTTGGTCACTTCGAATGGTCAGTGATGATAGCTCTTCTGCTTCAAATGGGTGGACGAAATGGCCAAGCTGCACTCTCTACTTCGTTGAGCAGTACCGAGCTATTCAAGGCTGCAGTCCAGTTCCTCTCGACCACCGACTTTAACAAGAAGCCATTCGTGTTTGGATCTTCCAAGATAAGCCCTGACACTGTTCGGGAAGCTGGTCCCGTCATGTTTGACCCGGTTCGAGAACTAAATGTCTTATCCAAAATGAGCCCTTGGTCAGCGAGCCTGTTGCAAATGCACGCCAAGTCAACCACCGATCTCCTTGCCAACGAAGCTGCCGACAAGTTTGAGCCGACTTTTATCGTCAAGTCGAATGCGCCTCTTCAGACCTTTGACGCCATCTTCGAGATCAAGACTCAGGATATTTCCAAGCCCTCCAAATCTCCTGACCGCAGAGGGCCTGCCTGGGACTTCAGCCTAGAAGCACACAAAGTTCTCAAGAAGGCTTATGGGAACCGAGCCCAGCTCGTTCACTTCCAGGTGCCTTCAAAGACTAGTTGGCCATTGGGTTCCTTCCACCCTGCAGACTCAGATAAGGTGCTTTTTGGTGTCATGTTCGAGTTCGCTCAGATGTCCCGGCAGATGGAGCACGGCCCTCCCGCCGAGGAACAAAAGGACGCTGCAAAATTCAGACAATTCTGGGGCGAGAAGGCGGAACTTCGTCGGTTCAAGGATGGTAGTATCCTGGAGTGTATTGAATGGTCGAACAAGGTGCCTTTCCAAATTTGCGAGGAGATTGCAGCCCATATCTTGAAGCGACACCTCAAGATTGTCAAGGAAGAAATGACTGCCTTTGGCGCTGGCTTTTTCAATGTCATCAGCCTATCTCATTTGGATAAGGAAGCCTTTGATGCGGCACGGCGAGCATTTCAAACTTTCGAGTATGACATCCGAAATCTTGAAGAGTTACCGCTGCAGATTCGACAACTTTCACCAGTTTCGCCCGCCGCCCGATATGCATCGATTGACCCCCCAACCCCTGGTTTTCATAAAGGATCTATTGAGCCTATTGATGTAAACTTATACTTCGAGGCTTCAAGCCGGTGGCCAGAGAATCTAGTCGCAATCCAGGAGGCCAAGATTGAGTTTCTCCTTGACTTTGACCGACGACTCACCTCTGCCAAAGACAATATTACAACCTACCTTGGCAGGGAGAACCAAGAAATTGGCATCGAGAACCTGGCGTACCTCGACATCGTATATGATACAGGCGCGTCGTTCCGACTGAGAATTCATTGCGACTTGGAGGAGATGCTGCTTGAACGTCAGATCAAGAACAAGACCCTGGACCATCATGTTCGTGAAGAGTCGGAAGCGGCTCTCGCCAGCTTCAACTGGCTTTTCACCACTCTACCTATCCACACACAAACCATCTCGACCTTCTGCACGCGGCTTCACCCCTTGTCACAGACAATTCGCCTGGTCAAACACTGGTTCAACTGCCACAAGCTCTCCGGTCACATTAGCGAGGAGCTCATCGAGCTCTTTGTTCTGCATGTCTTTCTCCAGCCCTACCCCTGGCGGGCTCCCTCTAGTGTTGCCACCGGCTTCCTGCGTACCCTCACCTTCTTGTCTCGCTGGGACTGGCGCGATGAGCCCTTGATTGTAGATTCTGCTGAGGAGCTCACCAACGATGATCGCTCCACCATCCGCAAGGAGCTTGAGACATGGCGCAAGCGCGACCCCAACATGAACCACACCGTCATGATCGTGGCCACCTCTAGTGAGCCCTCTGGTCTCGCATACACCCGCAACGGTCCCTCCAAACTCATCGCCTCACGCATGACGCGCCTAGCCAAGGCCGCCAGCAAGCTCGTCAAAGACAATGGGTACCGTCTTGATGCTGCTGATCTTTTTGAGACCTCCCTCGAGGACTACGATGTTCTCCTGCACCTCTCCCGCAAGGCCATTCGTTCGATCGTCCGCGACGCAGCCTCGGACCCATCCGCCCGCCGCCATTCCCAGTTCAAGAACCTCGATGACCGCACTGGTCGCGCGCCCTTGCCTATTCGAGTCCACCCTGTTGATGTTCTCATGCAGGAGTTGCAGCGGGTGTACGACGATACGCTTGTATTCTTCCGAGGGGCGAGCAACAGCGAAGACGATGACGCCGTCATTGGTGCCATCTGGAACCCGAAACTGCAGCAGCAAAAGTTCCGTGTTGGCCTGCCATACAACTTCCAGAAAGTAGCTGGGGAGGATGATGACGTTGTCGCCGTAAACCGCAAGGCGGTGCTCTTAGAGATTGCGAGAATTGGTGGTGAGGTGATCAAGAAGATCGAGGAGGTGGAGTAAATAAGCTCAGGAAGCAGCTTAATGTACTTGGAGATAATACCCATGGATATATAGACACAGATTTTCTGTCTCGGGTTGTGGCGCCATTAAAAAAATACATATTGGTCTGTTGAAGAGCCACCTTCAGTTGTGATATGAATATACAGCATCCCCTTGTAACCATCCGTCAACCACAGGAATCAGAACGCGATTGGTGTGTGAGAAGTTGTATGTAATTCATTTATTCTAAAAGCTATAATGATCCGTCTCAAAGGAAAGGCCGTCGTCATGTTGGAGGGATTGATCCCTGTCGTGCAAAGAAAGGTACGTACCGCTGGCCCAATGTGGAAATTCGCTTTAAACGAAAAGACGCGTTCAAACGCGTCCCACCATCCCTCGCCCATCTAATCTTCCCTTGCATCACTGCGACAACCACCATCAGCCCGATACAGCACTTCGAATTCGAACATTGACCGATATTGTCAAGGACATTCAGCCGAATATCTCGGAAGAGAAAGCAGGCACAATGCCCCATTCTGTTGCACCGGGAGCCATGTCATCTCCAAGCAACGTTAAGGACGAGCCGATGGAGGAGACGGGGATTCCCAATGAGACCGCAGCAGCAGCCCCGGAAGCCGATGTCGCCATGGGCGAGGTCGAGGAGAGCAAGAAGGATGTTAAGCAGCTCGAGGACTTGTTTGATGATGTGGACTCGGACGACGAGTTCCCCAGCTCTGCGCCGGTTCAGCAAAGTTCACAAGTCGCCCCAGCATCGCCAACGTGAGGGCACCGAGACCATCGAGCACCGTGATAGTGGGCTAATTGATAAACCAGCGATGCTATTGCAATGAAGGCCTCGGATCCAGAGGTAATGCGCAGTTTCTACCAGCGACTATTCCCCTGGCGATACCTCTTCCAATGGCTCAACCACAGCCCAACACCGACCAATGACTTTGGCAACCGAGAATTCGCCTTTACCCTTCAGAACGATGCCTATCTCCGATACCAATCATTCCCTACTGCTGATATGTCAGTGCTCTTTCTCTTGCCCACGATCGCTCTTCTAACCATTGATCGACAGGCTTCGCAAGGACGTCCTTCGATTGATGCCCTCACGTTTCGAAATCGGACCTGTCTACACCACCAATCCCCGTGACCGAAAGACGCTTCGCAACTCATCCGCATTCAAGCCTCTCGCCAAAGAGCTGTGCTTCGATATCGATTTGACAGATTACGACGATATCCGAACGTGCTGTGACAAGGCCAACATTTGTAACAAGTGCTGGCAATTCATGACCATGGCGATCAAAGTTGTCGATGCAGCGCTACGAGAGGATTTTGGCTTCAAGCACATCATGTGGGTGTACTCTGGTCGAAGAGGTGCTCACGCTTGGGTCTGCGACAAGAAGGTCCGAAGCATGGATGACCAGAAGAGGAGATCGATTGCGGGCTATCTCGAGGTTGTTAAGGGAGGTGCTCAGAGTGGAAAGAAGGTCAACTTGAGGAGGCCGCTGCACCCTCATCTAGCGTGAGTTCAGATCCTAAATCGCAACGAGGAACAATTCACTAACACAGTACAGACGAAGCTTGGATATTCTCAAGACTCACTTCCAGGAGGATGTCCTTGAGGTCCAGGATCCTTGGGCTTCACCTGAACAGGCAGAGAAACTCCTACAACTTCTTCCAAACCAAAATCTTAACGAGTCCCTCCGAAAGAAGTGGGATGCTGCTCCTGGTCGCGCCTCAACGTCAAAATGGGCAGATATTGATGCCGTGGCCAAATCAGGCGCCAGCAAGAACCTTGATGCCAGGCAGCTCTTGGAAGCCAAGCAAGATATCGTATTCGAATACACCTATCCTCGACTCGATATTGAAGTCAGCAAGAAGCTCAACCATTTGCTCAAGAGCCCCTTTGTTGTGCACCCCGGTACCGGCCGAGTGTGTGTGCCTATTAACACTAAGTACCTCGAAGACTTTGATCCCCTGGCTGTGCCCACCGTTCAAGGCCTCCTCGCAGAGATTGACGCTTGGAAGGCTGATGAGGAGGAGGAGGAGAGCAAGAAGAGCATATCGGACTGGGAGAAGACGAGTCTGAAGCCGTATATCGAGCAGTTCAGACACTTTGTCAACGGAATAATGAAAGATGAGAAGGACGTCAAGGTCAAGAGGGAGCGTGAGGAGGATAGCATGGAGTTTTGATCAAGATATGGGTGGTTTGGACGTCACGACATCGTACATGCGGTAGACTTGGTATTTGGCTGTAAATTGGCCGGCTGGCGCATTGTGGAATGATACACTATGATTTTGCGGTAGCTACCTCCTCGATACTCGTTTCAGGGGTTGGCTCCTCAACTTCTGCATCCTCAGCCTCGTCTTCGTCTTGGGCCTCGGCATCATCGCCTTCATCTGCCTCCCCTGAGGCACCCTCTTGCTGCCTCAGCTGACCACCCTTTCGCTTGGGAATGACACTCAGGAAGGCATCACCCCAATTCTCATACTCGAGCCACTTGAGCATAATCTCCACGACGTGGTTTGTCGCCAGAACTTGCCGACTCTGCATCACCATATACTGGCCGATGGGTAACCGGGCTGTCCGAATCCCACGCTCCCGTGCTCTCTTGTAGCACAAACCCTTTTCGCGATTCTTATCGACAAGTCCGCCGATGACATAGCTCGTGTTAGGTTCGAGACGGTCAAGTGTGTATGGCGAATCGGAAGACAAGTAGACGATATCCTTGTACTCTTCGCGGGGCTCAGGCTCAGGATCAGGCATTGGAAAAGGGTCCTTCTCGTCCCGGACCCACGGAACCTTTTCGTCGAGACTCTTTTGAAGGGGGTCAATCATTTTCCCACCATCTTCTTGCATCTTTTTTCGGGCCGCCTCTGCGCAGGCAATGAAGTCGCCCTCGATAAACTCGATGCCCTTCCAGTTCTTGTGCTTGTCTTCGAGGACTTCGTGGAACCGCGTGGCCAGCTTTCCGTTCCACCCAGAAACAAACACGTGCGTACGGAACTGAGCATTCTTATTCTCAGAGTATGATCTTGTGACTTGGCTGCCGAGCGAGATGAGCTCCTTGTCACGCATATACTGCTCAAAGTCGCAGTCGATGATGAGTGAGATGGGCACGTTGACAGAAGGGGGCTTTTGCTGTTTTTGGGCATTGGGATCTATGCCTTGGGCCACGAGAGCAGCCTTTTCCTCGCGCTTGCGAACTCTGCGGGCCTGTCGGTTCTCCTTGCGCTTGATTTTGCGCTCCTCTTTGCCAGCTTCCCATTCCTGCTGCTTCTTCAAGCGCTTGAGAGCGTTTTTGGATAAAGGGCGATCACCCTCGGCGGGGCGCTTTAGGCCTTTTTTCTTGCTGGATCTCCCGTCGTCTTCATCGGTCATTTCAGCACGATCAAGTGCAGTGGTATCCCAAACCTCGATCGGCTCCCCTCCATCTGGCGGGTAATAGAGGTTGGGTTCAGATAAGCGGTCGCGAGGTCTATTGAAATCGTAGTGAGACCGTCCAGGAGGTGCCGGGTGATGATTCCCATCTGCATCCGGATACAAGGGGACAATGGAATGTGCGTAAGGATGGTGTTCATGGCACTTTGGATAAGGGAGACAGGTGCTCGGGCGAGGAGTAGGCGGTTTGCCCGGTTTTCCATCTGCAGTACACGGGTTAATTCCGCATCTGGCTATCATCTCGTCGGCCTCCTCCTTGGTTGGCTGCCAGGCCGCCATGTTGACAATGAGGAACAACTATGCTGACTAGCTCGGGTGAATTTGGTTTCGTGGTGGCCTAATAGGTTGTGTGACTCTTCGTCTTATACAGCCAGAGGTGCCAGGATGACGTCGTTTCTTTTGGTGACGTCGGTGTTGAGGGTTGCTTTTTAAGAGATCATGTGAGTAGTACAATCGCACTCAGAAGCCCAGGCCAAGCCGACCGTGAGAGTACGAGGAAAAGATCAAATGAATTGAAGCCTGAGAGGAGAGTTATCACAGAGAGTTCTGAACTCGCGACGGATTTTTCTCAGTGAGGATATCCACAAGCAGTACCTTCCATGGTGGGGCATAACCAGAGGTACGTACCGCCAAGTTCTCGAAATTCTCTCGGGGACCATCAACCAATCATGATAGGGCAATTGAATGACCAACGTCACGTGTTCCTGTGGAGGCTCTCAGCAATCAAGCTCGGCTTCAAACCTCAGGCCCAAGAACAAAACAGCTCCCGTCCCTCAAACGCCGCCGCCGCCGCCAGCAGAACGCCATGGAGCATCCGAAGAGCGCGACCCCCCCGGCTCACAAGGAGCCCAACGCCGTCTTCAAGCCCTACGATGTCCTCGACAACACCGCAAAGGTCGGCCTCGTCGGTGGTGCCAGTGGTCTCTTCATTGCCTCGATCCGCAATGCCCTGGCCAAGACCAACGTCGGCACCCTGAGCGTCTTCACCCGCGGTGCCCCCATCATTGGCATTACTGGTATGGATTCCCGACTCGAGTTTGTCAATTGGAGCATCTGGGGTGCTAATTGGGTTGTCTAGCCGCCGCTCCCGCTGCCTACATCTTCTTCTCACAAACCTCCATGAACCTCCGGGAACAGAACGACCCGTGGTCTGCCGCCTTGGGCGGTTTCGCGCTGGGCGGTGTCCTCGGCCTTGTCTGTACGCTTTCGATATTTCAATTCTTCCCGAGACCACGATAACTAACACGTAACAGCGAAGCGAATGCCTGTCGTCCTAGGCCTGGGTGCTTCCGTGGCTGTCACACAAGGCATGTTCTACTACCTTGGCAACCGATACGACTCTTTCTACAAGGAGGACGACACTTTTGCGCG
>JAAGWO010001271.1:0-16228 GCA_013266205.1 Fusarium decemcellulare | reverse complement strand
TTGGCTTTGTTGTCCTGTATCTTATATGATATGTTAAAATTTTGTGTTCTTTGTTGCAGTGGAAGCAAGATTCCCGAAAACTAGATAGTCCTATATCTTAGACCTCTAGTGTCGCCTTATCCCAAGTTCTTCCCCGAATCTTGTGATCCGTATGAGTGAAGGCCGAGCATTTGGTCGGATGGTCTGACTACGGTCTGTCGAGGACAACATCCAGAGCCTCAGACGAGGCACCGTCGATGGGCTTTGGAGTTCTGTGCGTAACCCATTTTGTAATGACGGCAATTTCCTCAGCCAGTAGAGTATGAGTGTTCCGCTATTGTTTCGATGGCTGATGGCCATCAGGGCTTGCTCTTCTGATAGCCCGCTGTTGACTCGTTGGCGCTGTGACCTGAAGATGTGAGATAAAGCGTTTCTCTGTCCCTGGAAAGACAGGCCCCTTCGATGTACAAACTCCAACAGTTGCAAGATAAGAGGTGCTGTTCAGCAAGCTGCAGCTATCCCTCCCATTGTGTCCAACTCACCGCTCCGCTGGCACCCCGAGACCACCGAGCTCACACGCCTACTGACGCCCTCGACTCGAAGCAGAGCAAGGCACTCACTGGTACGGCCATGGCCAACAGACACGGGGGACGAATGAGTTCAGGGACTTGTTGTGAGAGGCTGCCACTCGCTGTGGACAGTGAGTGCCAGGGTCTAGCTGTCGCACCTCGACATTGTCGAGCCGTGACACACTTCAAACGCAAGACTGTCGGCCCAGAGTAGAAAGCTCGAGATGGAAACCAGAAGACGAACCATGAATAATGAGGCCCGGGAGAAGCACAGCGGCACAGGGAATGGTGTCAGCGCCCCGGTTCGACGGGAGGACCCCAACAAGCAGGATTCCAAACCGAGCACCGAGGATCAACATGTAGAACCGGAGGATTTCCAGCCGAACACGAACGATACATCAACTTCAATCAAGACTAGAGACTTCATGGTCACAAGGGTCTCAACGCCAGCAGCGACCATGCACCTGATGTGACCATCGCATTACGACCGTCACCTTCAGTTCTCGCAATGTTGTCAACAGCATTTCCTCGTCACCCAGTCGCACGAACACGACGCCGAGAGGGGTCGACAGATTGGACACGGCATCGCTGCTCGTATCTATTCGGAAGCCTGGCCTTTCCGCTAGCAGGTTCCTGTCGGCGAAGCGCAGCGCATCAAGTCCCTTGGGAGCACGTGGCCATGTTGCGAAGCGACCTCGTACAGACTCTACAGATGATCTGGCAGAGGTTCCGGCGTCACTTACTGGCGGCAAGCATGTGATATGTCTGCGATTTTGGCTTTCTAAGAACCGCTAGGCTGACAGTCACAGCACGTCATGGGACAGGCTAGAGACAGCATCAGCAATCTAATCCACAGGTAGGGTCTCTTACTCACAGACAAGTTGGAAGGTTTCTAACACATGCTGAGTGGGAAGCACAACGTGGCTTTTGCTCGCGCCAGCGCCAAAGAACTACTCATTACCGAAAAGGAGACCTATGGCACTCGAACAGAGATGAACGCAAAGGTTCAGTCTAACAAAGATGCGGTTCATAAGGTCAGGAGAGAGTTGGAATAGGGCGTGACGCAAGCGCACAAGATTCAGCCTTGAATTACCGCAGAACGTGGCAAGAGGCTCGCCTGCTCTAGCAGAATACCGGGTGCTCGACAGACACGCTGTTTCTCCGCCGCGTTGACCTTGCGCTCGCGGCTGGCTGAAAGGGATAGATAAAATTGAGGCTTCCTAGCAGAGAACCCCGCCGACTGGGACAAGAGGCTGGGAGAATGATGTGTGCGCGAGACGAAGATCAATGTAAAGAGCCTCTTCCAGTATGATGCATTACATATTGCAAACTTTGCGTCTTAATACGTTGATTGCTATGTGTATTCATATCCGGCTTAGTATCAACAAAGGGCTCATCTTCTTAACACAGATCTTTACACAACTCGCTAGTAAGTCAGATCTTCAAGAACATCCCACCAGCTGAAGTATGGTTAGTCTCGCACGCTTGTGCAGCCTAGATTCCGCAGAGTCGGTTTTCTCTAGAAAATTGTATTAATAAAAGATCTAAAGTACCTTAACGAGAGACTGGGTAATAAGTAGTCTGTTGTTTGGGGAAGATGTTGGGCGGACAAGAAGCCAAGGTGAACGGACTGGTGCCGAAGCGCAGTACTACCATCGTCGCTCCAACTCTTAGGGTCGCCTTTACTCGTCGCATCAGCTGCAGGCAACCCAACTAGCGGCATACTTTGTCTTGTCAATTTATAGATCTGTCAAAATGACTTGTAGGCTAGGCATGGCTGTTGCCAATACTGACGAAGCAAATGAGCCAGGGCGGTTTCGTACGAGCGATGCACTCTCGCGGGGGTCGCCACAAGTACTTAACAATGCCAACCACAGCTTCACGGTCTGCGGCTGAAGTTCTATATGTTTGTCTGCAGAGCATAAACAGCTTTGCATGTCTCTTGCAACCTCGATGCTATGACTGGCAGCATCTTACAATTAAAGGACGCATTTCGGGTCACTCCTCAAACATTCAGTCTGCGCCTCTAGGGGTTGTGAGACGGATCAGCGGGATAGTCGAGAGAAGAATGAACCTTGGAATCGCGTACGAGGGCAGCGAGGACTGGCAAGCGGAATAGAGCTCCCGAACAAGTGCAGAATCGATTGGCAGAACTTCTGGTGGCCGATCAAGAGAGCTTCGCTTTGTCAGGAAGGCCAGGAGGTGCAATCGTCCCGTCGGCCCCCTGATCTGGCGGATAACGGACCCGGTCAGGAAGTTATCAACGACTGCATGGCTGCATGGATCTCACCAAGATCAATCCTTTGACCATTGATCTTGATCTGAGAGTCCCGTCGTCCAAGGAGAATAAGCTCGCCAGCATCGGTGAGCATTCCCCAGTCTCCAGTCGCGTGCAAAACATCTCCCTTGATGCCAGGCACCAGACCAAAGAGTTCTGAGGAGCGGAAGGATCTCTCAGTCGCTGCATCATCACCTAGGTAGCCCAGAGCCACACTAGCGCCAGAGCAGTAAATCTCGCCCTCCACGCCGACGGCAACGGGCATTCCAGAATCATCCAGAACATGAACACCTGCGTAGCTAGGTGGGGTCCCGAAAAGGTTGGGCTGAGAGCCGGGCCGTAGAGCCATAGCGAGAACAGAAGATGCTTCACAGGGACCTGTGAGGCTGTTAGTACTAATTTTATTTGACAGTAGAAGAGAAATACCATAGAGATTAATCAGGTTCACCTTGTCACCGCAGTCTTGAATGATCCTTTGAGTCACCGGCTCCCCGGAAGTCACCAAGTGCTCCAAATTGTATGCCCTCCGCTCTCAAGCACTGAAATTACACTCGGGGTGAGATGTGCAGCATCCACTGCCATATCTTGGCCCCATCCTGACAGATTGGATGCAAGATTGTCCTGAGAGACCTGGCAAAGTGTGGCGCCGTTGAACATGGCACAAAAGATATCCAGCAGATGAACATCGAATGCGCACGATGCGAACTAGAGAACTCGAGATAAGGAACTAATCTTCTCCAACCTGAACAATAGTCGCACAGGGTCGATGAGTTGTTGATGTGAAAGCATCACGCCCTTGGGTTGCCCTGTACTGCCGGACGTGAAGAGCACGGCAGCCAGGTCGTCAGAACGAGGAGCATCCTCATCAGTATCAGGCCTGGACGCCCAAGTCTCGTCCATAGACGTGATCCCATCTTGCAGGTCGAAGAACCAAAGCTCTGAGCCGAACCCATTGAAGAGACTCTAAAAGCGTCTCTCGGTGATGACGACAGTTAGTTAGGCGGCCAAAAGAATACCAAGGAGCCTACGTTCCGGTATGTTAACGTCAAGAGGTACATAGACTAAGCCGAGCTTGGCAACAGCAAGAATAGCGCAAACTTAGTAGACAGAGCAAGGAAGCAGCACCGGAACTAATTAACCTATATGTACAACGCCACTAAGTCATGAGGCGAGCGTGTTAACCATGAGCTACAGTTATTAATAGGTTATTTGGCCCGAAAGCTCGAATTCCACGGCTGTCCGCTCGCTGTACGTCTAGACAGAATCTTCAAATAGCCCGGGGATGGTGTTCAACTCGGCAGAGAAGGATAATAGAGAGATTGGAGTCTCTGGAAGTGGGATTGCCACGGTGTTCATTCATTTGTTGCCGAACGTTGACGATATTACAGGGGCTTCTTTTTGGAGTATGTTGTTGACTCTTGTGATTTTTTGATGTTTTTGTTTTTGTTTTGTTGTCCGTGATTCGGGAGAATTGACTTGGAAGTATGATTATAGTTGTAAATGCAAGTTTGCCAGTTCTCCAGACATCTTAAAGCTTCTTTTCTGGTTATTAACGGTTACGATGAACCACTCAGGGCAGCGAACTCTTTCCGTACAAAAATAGCATTGATTATGATGCTCTGATGTATTAAGATATTGTGTTCTTTGTTGCAGTAGAAGCAAGATACCCAAACTAGATAGCACCTGGCAAGGATTGATGGGATGCTCTGAACGTGCTATTTCCATCCATTACGGCCTCGGGCATCCCGAAGGCGGCAGCTTTAGAGGTGTATTTCGAGCTAGGGTTAGCTAAGGGAGTTATTATCTAAGGTTTAATTTTTTTTTATTATTATTATAAGCGTTCTCTTCTCGTGGTCTTTCTATATCAGCATTCAGGATTATATCCTCTTAACCCTCTAGAACCTCTCTGGCTGCGCAGAGAATCACTCAGAGGGAAGTGCAAAGACCAGAGACCCTGAACTTGGATTATGACTTTTCGCATTCAGTCATCATCTGCATCCGCTGTGAGTATGCTTTAAGACATACTTTTATAAATAGAAAAAGAGGAGCTAGAGGCTGTAAAGTCTCCCCCCTTGTTATGTTTCACAGGGTTTTAAAAAGACGTCACTTTTTTTCTTAATTTCTATAAAGAATTCGGCTTAGTCTCTGGGACTGTCTTCTTACCCATTCAATCTGTCCATCACGAATGATATTCCCCATAACTTTATCCCCTAAAAGCTCAAGCACCATCTTCAAGGTGCGATACATCATAAATAGGCCAGACGCTACCACCTGCTGCGCGTGCTGGACTTCATTCCAAGGAAACATTTGGGTCGCGTTATTCCCGTCATGAGATGGCTGCACCGCAGATGGTACAAGCACAGCCATTGCTCTTAGACCACCTGCTGCCGCATCACCGGTAAGGAACGGCACACTGGCGCATATTTCGTCGACGAGAACCTGGGCTCTGCATAGGAGTGCAGGTGGAAGCACGCGCAGTCTATAGTCCTGCTCTGGAGATGATAGGCTCGCAAGACAATCGCTGATGAGCGAAAGGGAGCATAACTCAGTGACTCGGTGCCGATTGTACGAGTTTGCTATGGAAAGACTTGCGTAGACGGCGGGATCTACGTGGCTGTACGCACCAGCAGCCTGTATTGATGGGGGGAGAGAACAGGCCGGAACGAATAGTACCTTCCAAGCTGATGGAAGGTATTCTGCCAGAGACTACACTCGCTGGCGAGGTTGATGGCGCGGTTGAGAATCTCGTGTAAACTCACCGCTGTCCTCGCTCGGAGTTTGACCCTAGGCAGCCGGAATGCCAGTGTATCGGCCTTCACCGCCGGGCTGTACATATGAGCTCCGATGCAGCAATCCCAGACATCTCGGAGAGTTTCAAAGCCTCCTAGTCCATCCAAGTCGTGCCAAGTATGTTGAAGTAGCCTGTTCCGTGTGGCAACGACCAGGCGCCACGATAGTTCGTCCTTGTAGTCCAGGGACCCACGGTGTTTCAATAGAGCGATGGAGCCAAGGGCATGTGCATGAGACGGCGATACGCCATGATTCGTCTTCCCAAATGTGGCGTGGGCATTTTCGTATGCTTCTAGCACAAGAGTCGTCATAAGAAGCTCGTTCGATTTGCTCTGCGCCGATGCAGTGAGGGCTTCTTTGGTTCGGATCACCGCCTCAATGTATGTGCTATGGCCCAAGACTGAATACCCTCCAGCCGACCGGTGCAAGTAGGCTACCTCAAGAGCGAGCGCCGTGGTGGCCTTGACCAAGGGGGAGTTCAAGCTGCACTTTGCGTACATGCTTGGGAGGATGTCGAAGATACTGCAGGTAGCTTGGCCGTCGTAGCAGCGGCCGTAGTGAAAGAAGAAGAAACCCAAGGCGTCGAGCTCGTCGTTTGATGGCGGACCCGGAGGAATTCGTGTTGATAGCTGCGTTAGCCTGAGCTCCGGTGCGGCCGTGGAGGTCGTGTTGCTCCTGTGCGAATGTCGCCTTCTAGTCTTGACGCTTTCGTCCCGATGCGCCTTGTCGAAAACATCACCATAGCCTGGGCACGAGCTTCCTCTGCCAAGGCAATTTCCACAGGCTGGTGTTCTTTGATCACACTAGAGATTCACGGCTCAGCCCCGGCTAGATCAAGACAATGTTGCGACTCACCTTGACCTTCCTGTCTCGGCACATCCGACACCCCTTGCTTGGACCGTTATAGACCATTTCATGGGCAGCGAGGCTTGAAAGATGAGAGACGAAGATGCGTTGAAAGGTTTTTGACTGATCTAAGAAGAGAAACATTCTGCATGGGTTCGGAGATCCATTTAACCTTGTCTGTTCGTCCCATGTAAAGAAAGACTGTCGCAAGGGAACCCCAAACTCGGGTTAGTTCCCCGGACTAAGCCACTCTCTGACAGGATCCCTGTTTATAGATTGCGAAGCCCGTTTCAGAGGATACTAGCGATTACGGCATGGGAACGAATTGCAGAACCATCAGTACTGCACACATCAGGCTTAATTCGAAGGGTCCTTGCGAAACACCAAGCCATGATGATTGAATGGCCTGCGTCATGTTCTTCTGAGCCTCACTCGCTTCATCTAGAATTTTCTCCCAGAGCCCTCGAGTGCACGGCTGGAGGAGTATAAATAGGCAAGACAATAACCACTCTCTGCCCTTCGGCAATCAATTACAACACAAACATCATCCAGCACACAAATCAGAGTCACAGAACCCTCAAGCATGCATCTTGCTTATATTTCCACCCTTCTGGCCGCCTTGGCTAGACTATCCGTTTCAACAGCCCCCCAAGACATAAACTGCGTCCAGCACCGGGCTCGAGCAGGTGACTTCATTGATGGACCTGCCAAAATGAGCACAGATCCCCTCGTTCACTTTGATTCCCCAATGGTCTCTGTGTTCAATGAAACCGTGAGCGAAAACTGGTCCTTCGACGCTGCCTCTCATGACGGAAAGGCTAGTATCGTCCTCTATCTCACCCGAGGCACAGTTGCCAGCAATATCGCTGCCCAGCGTGGCCTGATTTCCATCGCGTGGGCCAACGGAACACGATACATGGAGAATGCTTTTGTCGATACATCAACCTTGACGACTAGCCTAAAGACCACCACTGGAACTTGGACTGACGACGCTGGAAACATAACCTGGGGCTTCTCCGCGTCCAAAGATTTCAAGGAGTCTGTTGCTACCATCAAGTCTCCCACCATCAACGGTACATTCAAGCTCAAGTCTCGAGGGCCTCCAATCTATCCTGGTGGACTAGTGTACCCCGATTCCAGGGCCAGCGTGCTGCTTGCCCCAGAAATGTACTGGCAGGAGCAGTTCCCGGTCGCCGACGCCGATGTGCATCTCAGCATTCGTGGCACACCCTTCGACTTGTACGGTGTTGGAGGACGGGTCAAGAACTGGAACTCCCGACCCTGGGCCGTCATCAGTGGGAACTGGGACATGGCTCGTGCTATTGCTGGACCGTACGGCCTTATGCTTTGGAACTACACATCAGCTATTGACGGCCGCCCATACTTTAGCGCTACTCTGATGAAGGGCGACAAGGTCATCTTCCGCACTGCCAATCAGGAGCGTGTATGCTCCGAGACCTACGGTACCGTCATGTTAACCAAGAATGGCCCTGTCCATCTATCATCCGCCCCTGGTACCAAGTCCCCATTGCCCAAGTCGCGCCACACGGGGTACCTCATCGACTTGGTGTCCCCAGAGACGGACGAACACTGGCACTTCGCTCTTGACTTTTCGCAGACGACGTTTTGGTTTCCTGCTAGCGAGACTCTGACTGTTGGGCAATTCGCAGGAAATGTTTCTGGCGGACTGGTGGGTGGGAACCAATACAAAGGGGCTGCATCTGGATCGCTTCAGGAGTTTGTGCTCTAGAGAAATATGACACTTGTTGCCGAAGGATACAGAAATAAGTCAAGGCGGTACTGAGTTTAGGTATCATCCTTAAGACTATTTCTAGATATGTTATCTCATTAGAATACGGCAAGGCACCTGCCAGGACCTTGACATGAGTATGTAAATATTTCATTGCAAGAATTTAAGCACTCTATCCTCGCCATACTTCCAGAGGCTGTCCATAATCTAGTCGGCATCCATCTCGTAGTAATTATTTATTTTCGAACCCGTCTGAGGAACCCCGTAAACCGATCTCCAGGGTAGAAACACCGAACAGCATACCACGACATCCCTATTTAGAATAATGATAGCTACTTGGTAAAAACATGTTTAATTCTTCAGTTACTTTGTCCACTTTCCCTTGTTCTCCTCGATCCAATCCCAGAAATTCTTGATACCCGGATACATTTTGCGGCTCTCCTCGACATCACCACCGTAGCCGTCCTCTCCAAACCAACGAAACATATCGCCCGCAGTGTCCCTCAGCACCATCTTGACCGTATTCGCGACGACGCAAGGCCCAATAGGCATGGACTGGCCCGTTACTTGCTTAAAGATAGTGTCAGCCTCGAACTGGGTCAGCTCGTCGCCCGCGATGGTGATGGCTGCACCCGCATGTGCAGCGGGATCCAGGAAGCTACGGGCTGCAAACCATCCAATGTCAGAGGTGGCCACAAACTGGAGCTTCTTTGTGCCGAGCTGTTCCCACACGCGGGCGAAGCCCCTGCCGTGGATATCGGCAGTCAGATTCTCGAAGAAGGTGACGCGTCGCAAGATAGTATAGGTCATCTGTTGTGGACTGAGTGTCGCCTGGGCGATGAGGTGCTTCTCGATGTTGTACTTGGCCGCAAAGTTCTTGACATTGGTCGGGTCAAAGTTGGACTTGACCGTCCCACCACGATCGCCCGAGGCATAGACAAAATGCTGTACGCCATGCGAGACGGCGGCATCGACCATGGCCTTGCCGTAGCGCTCCTCTTGGTTGGAATTGACTAGCACGCTGAAGACACCCCACACGGGGCCGACCTGGGCAAAGATGGCAGAGATGTCGGAGATTCCACCCTCGACCACCGAGACGCCTGGGAGGGCGGCCAATCGGCGTGCACCGTCACTTGCGCTGTTGCGGGTCACGCCAATGATGTTGAACGAGGCTTGGGTGGAGGCGAGGATGCTGCTGATGACGGCGCCGCCTTGCTTGCCTGTGGCGCCGGTCACGAGCAGAGTTTTGTGCGGGAGAGACATTATTATATAGACGATGGAACCATGGAGATGGAATTGATGGGTATTGCCCAGAGGCCGGGGCTCTCATGCATATTTGTAGTAAATTTATGCGACAGAAGCACTTGGTAACCAAGTTGTAATGCGAGGCTGTTGCGTTTGCGGTGCGAAAACGACGGGTTGATCCTCCTCCGACGGGCGATTAGGTAGCTAAAAAACTAAGGAAAGCACTGAGCAAGCTTCTCGACTGCCTTGCTTTGTTGGCATGGTGGGATTGTTCAAGGATTATGTCGCGTGCGTAGCGGGGCAATTTCCCGCCGAGTCGAGGCGCGCACTGCACTGCGCGATGCGAATGCGACGCCAAGACGGATGATTTAGCGCCTCTTTGCTTGGCTATGCCTAATTTGTAGTAGCTGCTCAACACTGGCACCCTGAAACATCAAGGCTGGGCGTCTACGGTTTTAAACCGACACTCAGCAGCATCATGCTGAAGATCATATACTTTTCAGTCGGCCTCCTGAATCAAGGCGGAGGGCTGGTGAGACATACTCTGCTTGTAGCACTCTTGATACTGGAACGCGTGGGAAACCAGGCGGTTGGTTGACCATGATGGCAGTTTTGAACTTGACTCTTCCAAGGTCCAAGCCTCCTGATCCAAAGCTGGGCACACTTTTGATATGGAAAAGATGTCGCTGGGCAAGTGTTTGCCTTGGAGATTCCAATGTTGCAAGACTCTTTTCCTCATGGTCATTGGTAAGAGGGTCAGCATCCGCGACCCCATAGCAATTGTTAGCTGGCAGTATCTGAGAGTCGCTCGCCGGACTGGAGCTTGGCGATGCACCACGGAAGATGCAACGAGAGGATTGATGCCGTTGTCGACAGAGCATGCACATGAGATTTGACGTCGCCTCACCACTTTCTCCCTCTCGTGGAGTGTGATCAGGCCCAGCCTGTCCATAACCGCGCATCCGATACAAGTCACGCGCAGCAGGCGACAAAGTCGTGTCCCAATCAAGCCTTGTCTACTTCGATGCCGCCGACGGCGTTCTTCTTAATTCAATCAAGGTCATCCCTGAGCTGAGATATCCCTCAAAGATCTGACACCCACCGATGCAGACCTCGCCAATTTCGCCCACTAGGGGGATTCTTCCGTGCTCGTTGATGACAATGATGATATTTCCGGGAAGTGGTCTAGAGATGATGCCGACTTCGGACTGAGGTGAAATCAGGGACGTCGACACCTGAACGGCGGATTCGGTTTGGCCGTAACCATCATACAGTCTCAACCTCTCAGCCCACCTCTGTTGAAGAACTATAGACATGGGTTCGCCACCCAGTACCAGTGCCCTGAGAGACTTGCAGTTGTCTGGTCGTAGAACCTGGGCCACAGAGGGAGTCAGATAGACGTGGTCAATCTGCCGCTCATTGATGACCTCTGCAAGGTTGCTTCGTAGCTTGGCACGGGTAGAGATACATAGTGTGCCACCGGTGGCGAGAGACCCGAATATGTCGACGACAGAAGCATCAAAGTTGTAGTTGGCAAACAGTAGCACCCGCGATCGCTGTGTCAACTGAGTCGTTATCGAGGTATGGATTACAGCGTTAGCGACGGCCCCATGGCTGAGCAAGCATGCCTTGGGGGTTCCTGTAGTTCCAGATGTGAACAGGGCGTAGCAAGGAGACAGCGGACTGAGAGTATCAGGTGCAGTCCCTATACCAATGTGCAGAGGCTGCAGGAGCGCATCCACACAGAAGAAACGAACCTCAGCTAAAAGTTCCTTAGATAGCCTGGCCCCATTGACTCGATCGCCAATCATGACTTTAGCAGATACCTATCTCATAGCTTCTCAGACTATCAGATCAGGGGCATCGACATCGATAGAACAGTATGCAGAACCAGCTTTCATGATACCCAACATTACAATGACCATATCGGCAGAGGTGTCAAAGAGGATTGGCACAATGTCACCTGGACCCAGGTTGGCCTCAATCAGATGGTTGCACACCGCATTTCAGCCCACCGAAAGCTCGGAAAAGGTCACTGAGCGACTCTCCTCTTCAATAGCGACCAATTGGGGAAACCTATCCGCCGTCGTGCTGAAGAGAGAGACAAGTATATGACTCCTAAGATCTGCCAGCTGCTGGTCGACAAGTCTGATATCTTGCCTGACGGAGGTAACCTCAGAGGAGCCTGACTGACCAAGTTGCAATAAATTGGCTCCTGTCAACATTTCTTCAATGATTGAACCATATGCTCGCATCATTGACTTGACCCGCCAGCTCGGCAGCACAGTCTCGTTGAACTTGAAAGTAATCTTGAGCCCGGTCTCGACGAACTCGACGACGACTGTCAAAGGGACATTCGAGAACTCTTGACCACGGATAGATTTCAGCTGCAAAGAGCCAAAGCTGGAACTCTGGAGCTTGCGAGTATGGTTCTCAAACACCAAGATGGTTTCCAGCAACTCCGACCCTCCAGAACATCGCCGGATATCTTCCAGCAGGACGTGGTGGTATTCAAGAGACTCAATAGACGATTTGTAGATAGCCAAAAGCCATGAACTAATCTCAGAGTTCCTATCAATGGCCACTCGCAACGGGATCGTATTCAGCAAGTTGCCCACGATATCGACGACGCCATCCATAGAGAGACCTCGGCCACTAACGACTTGGCCAAACGCCACGTCGTCCGTCCCGGTGACATTGAACAGAAGAGCAACCAGAGCAGCTTGCAAGAACACCGCATGGGTCACACCATGGCGTTGAACAAAGTCGGAAAGCAGGTCGCAGGAAACCGAGCCCAAAATCTGCGTCGTCGATCTCATTCGGAGCCGCGTAGAAGTAGGACGGTCCCATAACAGTGAACTATGGCTATAGTCCTTAAGATAGGACTTCCAATATGCTCTAGCTATCGACTGGCTCTGACTTTGGAGATGGGCCGCGATGTCGGAGAACGGAGGTTATGGAGAAAGAGGGTAGCCACGATACGCATGGGCGAGATCTCTCAAGATGATGTTCAGTGACCAACCATCGCAGCTTGCATGGTGACAAGCGAGCATGAGTTGATAAGACTGATCCTTGCTCTCCGCAATCGACAGTCGGAACATGGCCTCGCCAAACTTGAATCCCTCCTCGTGTTCAGTGTCGGTCTCTTGAATGATTGTTTGCGACACGGAGCTCTTGGCCACACCGATAGGTTCGAACAGAGCAGCGACGGACGCTTCTACAGAGAAGAAGGACAAGATGCCTTTTGATTGAATCGAGATAAAGGTCGTCCGCATGCTGGGATGTGCGCTGCAAACGGCATGCCATGCCTGAAGCATACGGCCTCTATCCAGAGCTCCTTCAAGATGAAGGGTCATTCTGATGATGTAGAGCTGAGGATGGAATGAGGAAGCTAGCAACATGGTCTGTTGCACACTGGTTGTGAGATATACCCTCTTGACATCACTCCGGGGGATTCCTTGTGCCATTGCTTCCATGATCACGCGCTCTGTCAGGGCAGGTTCAAGCCCCTTGTAGATGTCTTCTGGCACAAAACTGCCCTTGAGTTCTTGCTATTGAGAGCTTGGAGCTTGAAGTGGCTCGAGGACAGCATAGAGCGATGTCAAAGTCGGCGAGTGGTATAGCTGCGGCAGCGTACATCCAACAACACCTTGAGACCGTAGGCGAGAGATAAATCGGATCGCCGAGATGCTGTCTCCCCCAACATGTAAGAACGGCAGTTCTGCATTGACTTCTTCTTCGGGAACGCAGAAAGCCTTGGCCCAGCACTCAATCAAAGTCCGCCCAAGGTCCCTATTTCGGTGTCTTTGCGTACTGGCGCTATCAGAGTGGGTTTGGCCGAGATGCAAGGCTGAATACTGGTTCCTTGTGTTGTCATTGCTAAGAGATAAAAACTCAACAATCCATGACTTGATAGCTCGGCGATCAACCTTGGCGTTTTCGTTGTGCGGGAAGGGTGAGCTAACTGGAATCCAGAATCTCGGCATCATAGCGGCTATGAGATTGTTGGTAGCGGATTCTCAAATCTGTAGCAGTTGCTGCACCACTTCTGGACTCAAGGGATGGAGCCAGGTGGGAAAGTCATCACTCTCGGCTCGCGGCTGTGAGCTTTGAATGTGCAGCATGACAACAACGAACTGGTCACCTGTTGAGGCATCAGAGCCTAGCTCAGCCACAACTTGACCAGTATCACATTGGAGAGCTCTCTCAATGTCGCCCGAATTCATGCGCACCCCGTTCACTTTAACTTGATCATCTGCTCTCCCCAAAAAGCTCAGCTCGCCATCGAAGGTGTACAAGGCGAGATCACCAGTATTGTAGAGCCTCCCAAACTTAGGATGGCTCTTGTATCTGGCATTGGCTGACGCAGGTGAGATGTATCCTCGGCTGAGATGGGTGAGTCGGTCAGGCTCGCGAGCACCGATGTGGAGGAAGCCGACGCACCCCGGCAGAGTCAAATTACCCCCGAGATCGAGGATATATGACCGAACCGAGGGTAGGGACTTTCCAATTCTCTGGCCAACTCGTGATATTGGGTCACCGGGCAAAAGTCTGCGGGTATGTGTGCTCATGGCCACTTCAGCCGGTCCGTATGCATTTTGTAGCTCCACCGATGTGACCCACTGCCTGAAGAGTCTCGGAGGCGTTGGCTCGCCACTTCCAGCAATCTATCTAGTTGGGTATCCTGCTTCTACTGCAACAAAGAACACAATACTTCCAGCAATCAAGCGCAAAGACGGTACTGCGGACGGCCCGCCCTCGATCATGGACAGTAGCGTAAGCGTTGTGAACACGCAGGTAGCCTCAAAGCGGGCCAGTGTATGTGTCAGGTTGGTAAGAATGTCGTCTTGCGGCGCGATGCAGAGAGTTGCACCAGCTGCCAACGTGGCATAAGTTTCGAGTATAGATATGTCAAATGTGATGCTGGATACCATGGCCACGCGATCAGTCGGGCCCAGTTTGAACGCGTTGATGTGGCTCATGATACTGGCTGCTGAAGCCTCGTGGGAAACAGAAAAGCACTTGGCGTTGCCTGTAGAGGCCGAACTGAAACAAAGATAGGCGTCGTCTTGTCTGACAGGGCTCAAACCTCCCTCGGTCAAAGAAGTTGCTGTTGTCTGTGATAGATCGATGTGATGGATAAATGGTGCTGACTGTGATGAAGGCAGGAGGACAGAGGTTGTAGAATCAACCATGACAATGCTCGGACAACATATCTCAAGCTTGTCCTGATTGATGGCCGTCTTGTGGCGGGGGTCCAGCAGAATGAAGGTCCTCCTTCCATGAGAACCGCGAGCTGCGCAATGACAAGTTCAACTGACTTGAATAAAAAGATGAGTACCTTGGTCCCCATTATTGGATGAATTGCCTGCAGATGCTGACAGAGCGAAGCTGCCTTGGTTATAAGATCTGAATAGGTCAGGGAATGGTTACGCGTGCGCACGGCTATGTTGAGAGGCATCCTGCGAGCTGTCGATTCTACAAGTTGATGCGATAGAGTTCCGTCTCCATTAAGCCAAACCTTGCGCATGGATTCTGTCAAGGGAGACGGAGCGGACCACTCAGAAATCTTGGCCTCATCCACGTGGGAGAGATAGTTGATGTTGGAAATTGCTGTCTGGTTGCCGTTTGTGGCGATGTCACAAAGCGCAGTGTCAATAGAGCGTGCCATGGCTTCCATGAGGTCCTTCATGAAGAGACTGCAGCGATATTCAATCTTGAGCTTGGCTCTGATTGGATCAGAGTAATAATGCACCACGAGGTCGAATCGACTTCCGACCGACGCGAGCTGCAACTGTTCGGCGCTTTGAAGAAACCCTCCAACCGACTACCCTGTGGCATCTCTTCGATCTGGCTCGTGATACACAAACATGACCTGCAGCATGACTTTCTTGTCCAGGGCCTTCGAGCGGTTGAGCTCCCGCACCACGGTCTTCAGGGGCAGCGAGTGCGCGACGCATTCGTCGAAGATACTCTGTGTGGCGCTCAGCAAGGTCTACACCGTCTCTTCTGGACCCAAAGACACTGGAAGGATTATTGTATTGAGGCAGAACCCGATAACATCCTGGAACTCGGGTCTCAGTCCACGCTCTGTCACGGGGACAGCGATGGCAAACTTGGATCTTCTCAGCATCCGAGCCAAAACCAGTTGGCAAATAGTGAGCCACCCGGTGAAAGGGGTCGACCCTGCACATTGCTTGGTCTCAAAGGCCTGCACTTGACTGGCCTCGAGAGGGTGAACATGCACCAGACTCTTGTCCTTTTGGAGTGATAGAAAGGCGTCGTCAGGCCTGTGCACGTGTAGTTCGGACATCAAAGGCTGAAGCGTCTCTGCGTCCATCTTGCTGAGCCACCACATTAGCCTCTCCTGACGTTGGGAAGGCGTTTGCGTGGTTCTCTGAGCATGCAAGAACTCCATGTGCTGAACTGCTGATCCACGGGACAGTGATTCCCCTCCGTCCTGGCGCTGGTAGCTTTCGTAGATTGACTCGAGCTCCCGGCAGATAATGGAAAATCCCCACTCATCGATGCCAACATGGTGAATGTTGAAGTGGATGATCCAATCTCCGTCACTGCCATGGAGTTGAGAGATGGTCATTCGGACAGGAGAGTCTTGTTCGAGGTCAAACACCACTTCCGCCTCTCTGAAATGCTTGCGAGGGCCATTTCAACACTCCCTACTGGCCCCTCTGATCCGTTAAGTCGACACACCTTGCTATCTGGTTTTTAGGTATTATTCTGCTATAACAAAGAACATAATATCTTTATATA
>JAAGWO010001270.1:0-27172 GCA_013266205.1 Fusarium decemcellulare | reverse complement strand
CCACCCCTCACTGACTTGACTATGGGAGAGCGGACGGGATCCCGTATTTTACAGTGGGTATGGTCGTATGTGAGAGGCATGGTCTTAGCATATCCCATGACATCAGCCAGTCCGGACCTTCTTGTCTCTGCCTCACCCTAGCATCATCCTTCTGGCGGCGGCAAGCCTAAACGTGACCCAGCAGCCCGCTACCCACTCTCTGGGGTAGAGCAGAAAAGGGAAGCATGAGTAGATCGGGAGGGAGAATTTGATGGTGCAACAAATAAGTTTGGGCTGACGCCGGAGAATAGGCTAAGCAGCTGGAACTACTGAAAAATGGCCCCAAATTTGTAAACCCCTTGAACCTTTTGTTTGTGATTAATGGAACCCTAGCATCGAGGTCGTCGGATTACCGAAGGGCCATGAGATCTTTGCTGCCCTTGGCAGTCTATAAATGTACAAAGGGCTACATTTGATGAGCAGCTTGGCAAAGCATGGAATCGTAGAAGATTCAGCATGTTGTTGGTATAGACGGGGAGTTTCCGCACTTCTGCCAGGGCTGATGGACAGCATGCTGTCATCCAAGTGTTGTGCCATTGAACTGAGAGACAACATGTTGTCACATGTTTCAACCCTGGAAGAACATTCCGACCATGGCCCAGAACAGGCTGTTCGTACAGAGTTGGTTATGGACAAATAGAGGCACCACTTGTTCATCTAGAGGTCTCATTAGCTATCTATACTGCTCAAAATCACGACAGTCGCGAGGGGTTCGGATAGTTCCGAGCGGTTCGCACTCATGGAATTCATCAGCGGGTCCGAGACCATTTGGAGCAGTTGTCCTTACCGCCTTTCCGCTCCTCCGCGTATACATCCCCTGCTCTGTAAGTAGTCTAGGCTAGACCCGCCTCTCGACCCTCTGTTTTGCCAAGTAAAGGAGTCGACGCCGGCCACTGAAGAGTCAGTCACGAGCCTCCCCCACACATGCGCTTTGAGACATGCACAAGCCATATACATCTGTGGATTTCCGGGGCTTCGGGGCTTCGGGTCCGAGATTCCCTTTGTTTCTGTTGGGAACTCGGGGCCAACTCCAGAAACAAATGCCTCGCTGCATCCTATAGCCCCGCTATTCTTTTAATCCCGCTACCCCTGCTCTCCTATCCCATCATATTCAACAAGACCTCAGTCGTTGACGGGAGCCAATGCCTCTCGGACAGTGTGAGACATCCTGTTGATGCAATCTTGACGGAGACTCGATTCAAGGTCACCACACTCTAGCCCCTCAGCCGACTTATGCTCGACTTGTCATTTTTTTAAATCTTGATTTTGAAGAGACGTGGCTGATTGGCGGTGACTTCGGGGTGAAACGTCTCGGATAGGCGTCGGATCCGAGGGAAGCTGGAACGGAATGCCTACAACCGGTACCGAATGGGCTCAGCCATCCCGTCAAACCTGATGGGCCCCAAGAACCCTTGCATCCTAAGAGGGGACATTTAAGCGGGACGCCGCTGGAAATTTACCTGTAATAGCCGAGGCTTGTGATCACAGGGCGGCTAAAGCACAGTTGGAGAGTAGGTTGGATCCGCAACGGAACTGCAACGTTGAAGTGCTATGCGGCAAGCATTTCATGACTCGCGAGGTGCATATGGCATGTTCTCGATATTGATGGGTCCATCTACCGTTGGCATACCCACTGACCTAACATGGATATAACCCAGGTAGTCTAAATTTTGCAATTGGATCCACACGGACATTCCGCAGCTCATGATGTAAGACCAAAACTGTTGTTCCATGATCCCTCACGATGCTCTCGCAGCAGTACAATAGGCGATTGAAACAAATGAGACTGCTTTATTATCTATGCAGTGACACCTCTGGTGGCAGCATGGATTCTGCTAATCTTGGCGTACTGCTACAGGCTGACGCAACTGACACCCCGGCATTACTACGAATGCCCCTGCACAGGCTGGGGGGAATACAGCTCCTCAAGGTAATGTTCCTCATCAAGAGTCAGTGTCTTGCCTCCAGCCTCTAATGCCTCATCAATTCTATCCACTGTACTGCATCCAATAATGGGGGCTGTCACCCTTCTGTTGAGCCAGGCCAAGCCGACGTAGCTTATCGGCCATCCCCGTTTCTTGGCAACTTCTTCGACTCGTGCTAATATCCTGCATGTACTGTCGTCACCGCCGGCGTAGATGCTGCCGTTGGAGCTGGTGGAGGCACGCACCGACGACGAAGGTCGAGATGGTGAACGTGCCAGCCTGCCAGAGGCCAAAGGAGCCCACTGAAAATCCAAAATTAGCCTGGATTGGCCATTCTAGGTTGTGGCACGTACCGGTATCAGTCCCACCCCCGTTGCGTTGCAGTACTTGATCATCTCCCTCTCCTCCTCGCGATAAATGAGGTTGTAATGGTTCTGCATCGATACGAACTTGGTCCAGTTTTTGCGTTCAGCAAGGTTCTGCATGGCCGCAAGCTGGTAGGTCCACATGGAGCTGGCACCGATATAGCGCACCATGCCAGCTCGGACAAGATCATTTAGTGCACACATGGTTTCTTCAATAGGGACCGTGTTATCAAATCGATGAATGTGAAATACGTCGATGTAATGCGTATTAAGTCGCTCGAGAGATGCTTCAACAGCGTTAAAGATGGCGGCTCGAGACAGCCCTGAGAGAATTGTCAATAGTCAAGGCAAAAGAAGCTCTGTGATTTGGGAGCCACTTGCCCCATTGGTTAACATAGTCTTTGCTTTGATCTGCCAGATCATTGTGCATCGTGACTTCGGCCCCAGGGTCGTACTGTTCGGGATCACAGATGACGCGGTAGCATTTGGTCATGAGGATGACCTTGCTCCGGGGTATGCCAAATTTGCTAATGGCCTTGGCCATGATTCGCTCCGACTGTCCATTTGAGTAGACATTTGCAGTGTCCCACTGAGCTTTTTTCAGAATGTTATCATAAAGAAGGGTCAGGAGGGGATCTACTTACAGTATTAATGCCACGATCGTAGGCAGCCTTCAGCAGGGGTAGCGCCTAGAAGACGTCGCTCTTAAACACCCAAATTCTAACGATTTGCAGAGACTAGAAAATACCAACCCGTGCTTCATCCAGGACCCATGGTAGCCACTTGGGGCTGCCCATGTGCAGACCTCCCAATATGAGATTTGACACCCTCAGTCCACAATTGCCCAGGTTGCGGTAACCTACTTTTGTACTTGCCAATGAGGACGATAGAGACTCGGGGACTCGCAGAAGCTTCTCGACGGCTGTTTTGGATATTGTGAAGAATCTTAGGAGGATGATCAAATGGGAAGGGACAAGGGTTAGGAGGGATGGTTTCCGCTTGGGAGTACAATGGCAGGGTCTGAAGGGCTGGATTTGCCGTATCATGGTGTTATGTATGTGTGGCTGGGTGCGGAGCCGCTTCTTACAGCAACGCTACCTTACGGAGTTTATTTAGTCTGCATTGTGAATCGAGAGAAGCTGATTGGCGATGGCAACTACGGTTGCCACTTCGCTCAGATGTCTCCTCCGCCAACAACTGGGGTAGGGTAATCACGGACCATGGCATTCAGCAGACAAGGTAAGTAAATGCGAAGTACTTTGACAGGTATGCCATAATATTATCAGCACAATGGATGTCGTTTTCCAGCTGTTTTTTCAGTTACGTTATTTGTCAATGTTTTAGTAGCAGTGCTGGCTCTATGGAACAACGGTATGTGACTAACCTTGGCACCGGCTTTAGAGTTTGAGACAGAAAACAGAAGAAATTCATAGTGTCTTGGGTTGAATGCGATTGGCGGGGATTTAACTCGTTTGAGGCGGTGATCGTCCGGTTGATTTTGACCCTCGCTGTATCAAGGGAGCGAATGTCTCATACTGTCCAGTAATCCATTGGTTAATAGCACGCATAATATTCTGCCCTTGGTTTTATTAGGCTATTGGCGACTGCCCGGGTTGAGGTACCAACAGCCTCCTCTGGTCGATCTCGGGTCGGGTGGTGGATTCGCACACTTGTCAAGTGCCATAATAAATAAACGAAACTGTTTTGTGGAATTATCAAGGCAGGATTCCAGGCGTTGCTGATCCGAAACTGTAGACGTCATGCTATGCCAAGCCGGCAGTACACCTGTCTTTTGTGGTTTCCTCGTTATAACCGGAACTCACTCGGGTGCGTCATCGAGGTGAAAAACTCGGCCGAGTCCGGGATTAGACCTAATCACGTGGCGTTTAGCAGCCTTCCATGGCGGAATAGGCAAAGGGTCTGGAAACCCCTTCATCATTCACTGAGCAGGGGACCTGAGGGCAGGGGGATTTCTGGCAATTTGTGCGGAGTGGAGCCCATGTCTGTGCGCCCCCTGAACATCACCCACCACCAACACTACCACCCCTGGGTAGATCGGGCGCAAAAGGGGAATCGGAGATTAGCCCGGGCCGTCCCGCAGGGGTATGCATCCTCTCCCTGGACGTAGTGGGCCAGCAGGCGCATTGCATCATGGCCGCCTTTTCGGATGAGGCAGTGAAAACAACACGCTATTCCTACTAGATTGCTGAGAATCCAACGAGCACTTTTGCTAGAGGGCAAGATAAAGCTTCCTGTGCGCGTCTATGGTAGAATAGCATTCATCCTTGCTAGTAACACCCTTGTCGTAGCTAATTGGATGATGGCCGCTTTTGCGGTACGTGCAGGAGGTTTCGTGGGTCAAGGGTATCCCTGATAATTGCGGGAAAATTGTTTGGGACCAGGCACGCACTGCACTGGATTTATCCGTGTATCGTAGCATTTCAGGCCAAGCACTAGAGACCTCGCATGCAAGGGCTGGGAGATCCTGTACGACACCTTGATCATCAGCTGATTACTGCTTCGTCCCAACACAAATCGCTCGTTCATAGTCTCAAACCGCCTAATCCGGCTGCCATGCACATGACGTATCGTAAAAGCCATATATAGCACTCGCGTGTCAGGTAATTGCAGCTGGTGAGCGGCACTAGCCTGCCGCAAGTAGCCGTTCGAATGGTCACTGGAACATGTCTCGGATGCAGCAAGAATACCTCTGAGTCTGAGCCCCATGATAATCTTTAACTCTTTTGGGTTTGGGGCTTGAGCCGGAATGTGTATCTTGACCCTCATGTGGCACCACCTTTGTCCATGTCAAAGTCCAGGTATTCAGAGCCAAGCTGCATATGCCACTTCAGGAGCGCGATGATCGGCAATTCAGGATATATAGCGAATCCTCGGACCGATTGCAGGCAGATCTCCCCAAGTTTCCATATCACAATAAAACAGCAGATCAAGCTGGACTATTGGGTATTGGGCGGTTCAACTAAAACATTTTGGTCATTATATTTTGCTGTTCCGTTTTGCGCCCCGGGAACTTCCTTGACACAGCGTCAGACATTACTACTGCGTGACCTGTGAAGTTTTCCCGTCACCTCATCAGCATATCCCAGTTCTTCCAAGGTAAGATCAAGGCGAGCGGAGTTGAGACGGGAAAAGCCAACTGATCACGTAACCAGATGGCTCAATTCAACCAAGTATCTCCTAATGGAATCGCTCCCGACTTCGATCCTCGGCGCCCCAGTGTGGCAGAAACAGCCACATCGGGTGACACCAGCGAGTATGAGATATCAGGACAAGCTAGTCGGACAACCACTCCCAGCCAGGCAGCCAGCCCCCCAAGCGAAGAACATGTCCACCAACAACCACTGGACTTCTGGGCATTGGCCCTGAGAGACTGTGCTAGTACACTATTTCCTACTCGCCCACTGTCGCCGAGCCATGCTACTAGGATCAATAAGAGCTTGGAACACGTGGTTCCCCTGAAGGAGGTCCCTGGCGAAGCTACGGTGGTGACCCTAGTTCGTGCTGCTTGGGCTCTCGTCGTTGGTCAAGTGACCGATACCCAAGACGTGGTGTTTGGCCTGGTAGTCCCGTATGGCTCATCGCCCAAGAGTGGTCATGGACAGGTCACCATAGCTCCACTTCGTCTGAAGTGGAAGAATGATCAAACTACTCTGAGCTACCTTAATGATGCTCAGAAACATGCCATCGACGTGGCTCATCATGGCCATATCGGCTTGGAAATGATCGCCAAATCCTGCCTCGAAGCTCAACACGCGTGCGAGTTTCAGACTCTGATGGTTTGTTCTGGTGAGGAGGTTGAGGCATTGCAGGGTATGAGCCCAGATGCGTATGCTCTAGTGTTGGAGATACTCCCCGCTCATGGGAAAGTCCACGTCCGGGCCACCTTTGACGCAACTATCACGCAGTCCTTGACATTGAAAAAGCTTTTCAACAGGTTGGAGATCGTCATGAGCCAACTCAGCGCATGCAGCAACAACAAAGTCTCAGACATTGACCTTATGACTGCCGAGGACCTCTCAGAGCTCTGGTCGTGGAACAGAACCGTCCCGGTCGTTGTTGAGCGCTGCATACACTCCGCCATAGAGGATCAAGTCAAAGGCAACTCCGAAGGACCCGCCATCTGTGCTTGGGACGGAAATCTCAGCTATGGCGAGCTTGACCGTCTTGCGTCTCAAGTTGCTGGATGCCTTCTGGCTAACGGGGTTATGCCAGGGATGACTGTGGGCCTCTGCTTCGACAAGTCCATGTGGGTGCCCATTGCGCAACTGGGCGTTTTGAAAACTGGGGCTATCATCCTCATGCTCGACCCGTCTCTACCAGAACAGCGCCTACAGAGCATTGTCACCCAGGTGAGGGTAGCCTTGGCGGTCGCAGCACCAGCTTATCAAGAACTTGGCTCTAGACTCTGCGGCCGGACTTTGGTACTCAACAATGACCTGGTGACGAAGCATTGTGATGTAACGAAACCGTGGCTTGATAGGACGGATCCTTCTTCCGCTGCATACATCCAGTTTTCTTCGGGCAGCACTGGCGTGCCCAAGGGATCAATAATAACGCATAAATCCGTCTCGTCAGCGATCCAGTACCAGGTCAAGCCCCTAGGACTTGACCGTCAGTCACGAATCCTGGACTTCTCCAGCTACAGCTTTGATATGTCGTTCTACAACACATTTCTAGCCCTTTGTGCTGGTGGATGTCTTTGTATTCCTAGCGAAACCGGCCGCAAGAACGATCTGGCAAGGAGCATTAAGAAGCTCCAGGCCAGCGTGCTTATCCTGACGCCGTCAACTGCTCAGCTTCTGAAGCCAGACCAGGTCCCCAGTGTCAAGTGCATTGTAATTGGTGGCGAGACTCTTGACCAACGCGATCTTGCGCCATGGTGGGATACCACCAGACTAGTCACTATATATGGGCCCTCGGAGTGTACGCCTGTGAGCCTGATCAACCATGACCGACCGAGCTTGGAGAAAATGCCTGAGCTAGGTCGAGGCTGTGGAGTGGTCACTTGGGTTGTGGATAAAGATGATCACGAGCGGCTTCTCCCTCCCGGATGCATCGGCGAGTTGGTCCTCGAGGGTCCGTTGGTGGGTGCCGGCTATTTGGATCCTCAACGGAATGTGGGTATCTACATCGATAGCCCGGCTTGGCTCCGACGTGGAGCCCCTGGTCAGGTAGGCCGGACGGGCCGACTCTACAAGACAGGCGACCTAGCCTGCCGGCACGAAGATGGAGAGATTGTATTTTTCGGACGCAAGGACTCTCAGGTTAAGATTCGTGGACAACGAGTCGAGCTCGCCGAGGTGGAACACAGCCTCCAGCAGCGCATGCCTGAAGTAGAGCAACTTGCGGTAGAGATCATCAGCCCCAGGGACTCCAGCCCCATGCTGGCTGTCTTCCTGCTCTATCGTGACCGCGTCAACAGCGGAGGAGCAAATCCCCAGCTCTGTTGTATACCGGATGACGTCTTGGAGGACTTAGCCAAGTATCTCCCAAGCTACATGATTCCGTCCGTCTTCTTTTCTGTCGACGACCTCCCAACAACTACGTCGGGGAAGCGCAATCGGAAGTACCTCCAAGAACTCGGCGCATCACTTTCTCTTAGCGACTTGGCACCGCACGGTTACAAGGAACAACCGGTCTCTGATCTAGGACGCCAACTCCAGGCAATCTGGGCTCAGATCCTAAATATCGAGGCCGCAGCGATTGGTCTTGATGACACCTTCTTCCAGGTGGGTGGCGACTCAATCGCCGCTATGAAGGTAGTGCGCGACGCACGAGAAACAGGTATTGGGTTGTCGGTGGCCGATATTTTGAGTCGACCCAACAAGTTGAGAGACGTGGTGGCTCGGGCATCTTGCTCTGACGGACTTGCCACGAATGAGATCCCATCGTTTTCACTGCTGCCTCATGGGTGCAACGTTGAACAAGTCCTTCGGGACCATGGCCTAAATATGAACCATGTACAGGATGTTTACCCCTGCACGCCTCTACAAGAAGGACTCGTGGCGCTCTCGTCGAAACGCCCCGGCGACTATGTCATGCAGGCAGTGCTGGAGTTGTCTTCAGATATCTCACTACCCCAGCTCTGTCATGCATGGAAAGAAGTTGTGCGCACAGTTCCACTCTTACGTACGCGATTTGTCCAAGACAAACATGCTGGTCTGGTGCAAGTGGTGGTTGACGAGTCAATTGACTGGGTCCAGGCGGCTGGGTTAGATGAGTACCTGGAGGCTGATCGAGCACAACCAATGCCACTTGGTAGAGCTTTAACGCGTTTTGCTCTTGTCGAGAATGAGCGAGGACAGGTTCAGTGGTTTGTCCTCACGGCTCACCATGCTCTCTATGACGGTTGGTCTCTTGGCCTAATCATGGATGCAGCAGATCGTGCCTATCGCAGCGAGGAGCTGAAGCCGAATCCTCCCTTTCAGCTCTTCATTCAGCAGTTATTGAGCCACCCAGAGGATGCCATGTATAGCTATTGGCAAAAGACTTTGCTTGACTGCGAGGCTGTTCCTTTCCCTGCCCTCCCCCAATCCATCACCCAGCCCACAGCGGACCGGCTGATCACTTATAAACTACCAAATCCCCAGCCTCACGCCAATGCCACCATCTCGACCATGATACATTCTGCTTGGGCTCTTGTTGTTGGCTGCCTGACCAACTCGGACGATGTCGTTTTCGGCACAACCGTCTCCGGCCGGAACGCCGCCGTTGCGGGGATCGGCGAGATGCCCGGCCCCACCATCGCAACCGTGCCCCGTCGGTTCTTGCTATCTAAGAACCAGACGGTGGACGAGTTCCTGGCAGAGTCGCAGAGGCAGGCCACCGAGATGATCCCACACGAGCAGATGGGTCTTCGTCGTATCGCGAAGCTGTCGGCAGATGGCGAGCAGGCTTGTCGGTTCCAAACGCTTGTGGTCACCCAGCCCGAGGATGACGCCCGAGCTGGTGCTCATCGCTTGCTAGGGAAGCTGGAAGAGCGCGACCTCATGAAGTGGTCCAGCTCGTACGGTTTGGTTCTCGAGGTTCAACTTGGCCACGCTCACAGCATCGTGACGGCCAGCTTTGACTCGCGGTTGATTGAATCATCAGCCGTGCAGCATTTGCTGGAGCGCTTGGAGCATGTACTCCTGAGCCAGTTCGACGGCGGATCTGCCAAGAAGCTCAGCGACGTCCAGATGGCCACGCCAGAGGACCTGAAGCTTATCTGGCGATGGAACAAGTCAGTTGATGAGCCTGTGGACAGGTGCATACACGATATGATGCAGCAAAACGCGGCTAAACATCCAGGAAAGCTCGTCATCTCCGCCTGGGACGGCAAGTTGACATATCACCAGTTAGACAGCCTCTCGACCAAACTAGCCGTCTACCTAGGCACGCTCAATATTTCCCCCGAGGCTATCATACCCTGCTGTTTCGAGAAGTCGATGTGGACAACCGTCGCCGTGATGGGCGTTCTCAAGGCCGGAGGAGCCTTTGTCTTGCTGGATCCCTCGCTGCCGCTGGAGCGACTCGGTAATATCGTTGCCCAGGTCGATGCAAGGCTCATCCTTGCGTCGGGGAGCTGCAAGTCACTAGCTTCGCGGCTGACCAAGAATGTCATAACTGTCGATGCAGAGTCATTGTCATCGATCTCCGAGACCCAGACAAACACAAGTACTGTCGACTCGTCTTCTGCCGCATACGTGCTCTTCACTTCTGGCAGTACAGGCACGCCAAAAGGTGTGCTTGTAACACACCAAAATGTCGCTTCTACCGCCCCTAGATACATCGAAGCTCTTGAATACACCTCTCAGAGTCGCATCTATGACTTTGCATCATACAGCTTCGGTGCCGCACTGAGCAACATGTTCGCTGTCATCATCACCGGGGGTTGTCTCTGTGTACCTAGTGAAGACGACCGCCGGAGCAACATCGCCGGCAGTATCACCGCTCTCCAAGCCACCGATGTCCTCCTGACGCCTTCAGTAGCTGACTTCCTGAGTCCTGAGGAGGTGCCCACGCTCAAGAACCTCATCCTGGGCGGCGAGGCCGTAAGATCCCAAGACGTGACGAAGTGGTGGGGTCGAGTTCAGGTCAGAACGGCCTACGGGTCCAGCGAATGTACGACTATCGGTGTCATCAACGGGAAGCCCGAAAGTCCAGAGGATGCCGCGTCGATAGGATTTGGTGTTGGGCAAACCACTTGGGTGGTTGACCCTGATAACCATAACCGCCTTCTTCCCCCAGGGGCGATCGGAGAACTTCTTCTCGAAGGCCCGGCAGTAGCACGTGGATACCTTGGAGATACTGAGAAGACGTCTGCGGTATTTATCCGAGATCCGACCTGGTTAGTCGAAGGTGGCCGAACAGGACGTCTCTACAAGAGCGGTGACCTGGTGCGCTACAGACCGGACGGATCCCTCGAGGTCCTCGGCCGTAAGGATGCCCAGGTCAAGATCCGAGGGCAGAGAATTGAACCGGGAGAGGTTGAGCACTGGCTCCGTGAGACGATGCCACGCGCCAGCCAGGTTGCTGTCGAGGTCATTACGCCTCAGGGACCGAATGGCCGGCCCATGTTGGCAGCTTTTCTTACGATACCAACGGATAGTGACAAGGGTGCTCAGCTACTACCTATCGATAGCCGTGTCGAGGCCATGCTCAGCCGACATTTGCCCACTTTCATGGTCCCTTCAGTCTTCATCGCCGTGGCTGCTCTCCCCATGACGCCCTCGGGGAAGATCAATCGCCGCCAACTCAAAGCGCTTGGTTCTACATTCACAGTCAGTGATCTTGCCCAGAGCCGCACGGCTGCCCAGGGCCTAAAACCACAGCCCGTCTCAGCCAAAGGCCGCGAGCTCCAGAGAATATGGGCCGAGGTGCTGGAACTGCAACTGGAGGGAGTGGGCCTCGACGATAGCTTCTTCCAGCTGGGAGGTGACTCCGTCAGCGCTGTAAAGGTCGTCGGTGAGGCGAGAAAAAGCGGCATCGAGCTGCTTGTTACTGATATCTTCCAGCACCGCACCTTGAAGCTCGTTGCGCAGAACAGCCGCCAGAGTCCTTTAGCTGACTCTGCCCCGGAAAAGATTGAGCCGTTTTCTCTCCTTGGAGAGAGCCTCGACACAACAAGCTTTCGAAATAGTGTTGCAAGCCAGTGCGATGTTGAGCAAGGAATCGTACAAGATGCCTATCCGTGTACACCCCTACAGGAGGGCCTTGTGTCACTGGCTATGAAACGACCAGGCGACTACATGATGCAGGCCGTTATTGAGCTACCATCAACGGTTAGCCTTGACAACTTTAAGGCGGCTTGGGAAGCAGCTGCGCGTGCTGCAGCAGTTATGCGTGTACGAATTGTCCAGGATGACACCTTTGGCCTACTCCAGGTGGTTTTAAATCAAGGCATCGACTGGATTGAGGCGACTGGGTTACAAGATTACTTGCAGGCTGACAGAGCTCTCCCTCTAAAGCTTTCGCTACCGCTGACAAGATATGCACTTGTCAAGGACCGGGACAGCAGTCTCCGCCCCAGATGGTTTGTTTGGACGGTGCATCATGCTCTGTACGACGGATGGTCTCTCCCCCTTCTCCTCGACTATGTCAACATGGCGTATCTTGGCCAGCAGATACCTGAAGAGCCCAGCGTGCAGCGATTCGTCAAATATGTCATCTCCCAGATACATGACCGTCGGACAGAAAGCTATTGGCGCGCCGCCCTGTTCGACTGCGAATGTGCGCCCTTTCCTCTCATCCCTCCATCCATGTCCCCCCCTGCGGTTACAGATGTCGTCCAGCACGCGATTCCACGGTCTCAGCTCTCGGCTCTGGACACCACGCCTTCAGTCCTACTCCGGGCAGCTTGGGGCCTTGTAACTGGTCGCATGACCAACTCGGACGACGTCATCTTTGGTGTCGTTGTGTCGGGCCGCAACGCCCCAGTTACTGGCCTCGACAAGATAACTGCCCCTACTATTGCGACAGTACCCCTACGAGTCCGACCCCGGGCTAATCAAAAGGTCCTCGATTACTTGCGGTCGGTACGGCAGCAAGCCACTGATATGATGCCTTTTGAGCAGACCGGCCTCTCAAGAATCAAGAAGATCTGCCCAGGCGCCCAGCAAGCCTGCAAGTTCCAGACACTGCTAGTTGTTCAGCCCCAGAGCAACGATAGCAACACAACAGAGTACAGTTTCGGAACGTGGCAAAATAACGACCAGACGAAGTGGTTCAACACGTATGCCCTCACGGTGCAAGTGCAGGTTGGGGCATCTGAATTCCACGTCAATGCGAGCTTCGATGCGGCTGCAGTGCAGCCATGGCTCGTGGACAAGCTGATCAAGGAGTTGGAACTGGTTATTCGCCAGCTAGAAGAAGCCACGCCGAGACAGACGGTCCGCCAGATTGGCACCATGACGGATGCAGACGTCGAGGAGATCTGGACATGGAATTGTCAAGTCCCGGAGTCTCGAGATGAGGCCTGCCTTCATTCTCTTTTTGAGCGCCAGGCTGAACAGCACCCCGAAAAGCTGGCTGTGTGCGCGCGAGATGGTAACATCACGTACGAACAGCTAGACCAGCTCAGCAATACCCTCGCCGCTCAACTAGGTGATTGCTCAGGTATCTTGATCCCACTATGCTTCGAAAAATCCATGTGGACACCGGTTGCTATTTTAGCCACCCTCAAGGCCGGAGGGGCGTTTGTCCTGCTCGACCCGTTTCTACCCAAAGATCGACTGAAGGCAACAGTTTCCCAAACCGCGAGCCCATTCATCATCTCGTCTATTGCCCAAGCCGACTTATCCTCACACCTCGCAGATGCTGTCATTCAAGTAGGCCCTCCTCTTTTAACGGCCATCCCCGACGCAAATTTCGTCGCCAAGTCCCCGCCAATCTCAGCTCCCGTATTTGCAGTTTTCACATCTGGGAGCACAGGGTCTCCCAAGGGCACTGTATTCTCTCATGCCAGCTTCGCTTCAGGGTTATATCATCAGCTTAGCCCCCTCGGTTTCACCAGCGAGTCTCGTGTCTTCGACTTTGCTTCGTACGCAAGCCACACTGCCGTCCATAATGTCTTTGCAGCCTTTACTCTGGGAGGGTGCCTCTGTGTGCCCTCAGAGTGTGAACGCCAGGGGAATTTTGAGAAGGCTATGGCAGACATGAGGATCACGATTGCCAATCTGACGCCATCCGTCTCACGGGCCCTCAACCCGGAAGAGATGCCGCATCTCAAGCGGCTCATCCTTGCAGGCGAAGAATTAACACTATCCGACGCTCAGAAGTGGAACAAGAGCCATGTTTCTCTCGTCAACGCCTATAGTGCCGCCGAGTGCAGCATTGGCACCATCAACACGGGCGGTGACTCCCCCCGAGACGCATTATATATAGGAAAGGGCGTCGGAGTCGTTGCGTGGGTTGTTGACCCGCAAGACCATAACGTCCTGCTCCCCGCCGGATCAACCGGTGAGCTCGTTCTAGAGGGCCCCCCTGTCGGAATAGGCTACCTCAATGATCCGACCAAGACAGCAGCCTGCTTCATCGAAGACCCAGTGTGGCTCACAAAGGGCTGCTCCCCAAGGTTCCCGGGACGTCGAGGTCGCGTGTACAAGACCGGGGATCTCGTCCGGCTCAACAAGGATGGCACCCTGGTCTACTTGGGCCAGAAAGGTGTGGAAGTTACACTCAAAGGCCAGCGTGTGGATTTTGGTGAGGTAGAGGACCATGTAGCGGCGTGTTTCTCACCTGCCAAGGTCGTCTGCGAGATTGCTCTCATCGAGGGCAAGTCGTTGCTTGTGGCATTCCTTGAGACAGATTACAACGAGGACAATGGCAAAGAAATTCTAACCGTCGACCCAAGTATGGAAGACAAGTTGTCAAAGGAGCTGCCAAGTCACATGGTTCCGTCGGGCGTTGTCAAGATGAAGAGGCTGCCCATGACACCGACTGGCAAGATGGATAGAAAGCACATGCGGAAGCTTGCAGCGGGCCTCAAAGCTGAGCAGATCAAATTGGCATCAGGGAAAAAGTCTGTCAAGGAACAGCCGAAGACAGAGACGCAACGCAAGCTTCAGCATATCTGGTGCCGTGTGCTCGGTCTATCACCTGAAGAGATCAACCTTGATGACAGCTTCTTCCGGTTGGGCGGCGACTCAATCACGGTCATGAGAGTAATCAGCCAAGCACACAAGCAAGGCATCGAACTCTCGGCGGCGGATATCTTCAAGTACCGTACCCTTCGCGAGGTTAGCGGGCAGAGTCATAGCATCCGGCACCAAGTCGTTGCTCCTTTCAGCCTCATCGGAAAAGAGGTCAACGTTGAAAGACTCATCGGTGAAATTTCAGCCGAACTGCACCTTGAGAGCCCGGCGGCCATTCAGGATATCTATCCCTGCACAT
Source organism: Fusarium decemcellulare (assembly GCA_013266205.1). Lineage (NCBI taxonomy): Eukaryota > Fungi > Ascomycota > Sordariomycetes > Hypocreales > Nectriaceae > Fusarium > Fusarium decemcellulare. The sequence goes on along the minus strand of JAAGWO010001270.1, from coordinate 12,450 downwards.
CGTTGCAACAAGGGTTGGTCTCGCTCAGTGCGAAGCGACCGGGCGATTATGTGGCACAAGCTACGTTGGACATCTCTTCAACTGTTGACATTAAAAGATTTTGTCTCGCGTGGGATGAGACTATTCGTCAGTTGGCTATACTGCGGACGCGCATCGTTCAGCATGACACACTTGGCCTTTTGCAAGTAGTCCTCGAGCATACGCCCACTTCATGGATCGAGACCACTGATCTGGAGGCTTATCTGGAAACAGACAGACGCAACATTATGACAGTCCCAGAGCCATTGGCCCGCTACGCGTTGGTCAAAGACACATGGGACTCATACCGCTCCAGGTATTTTGTCTGGACCGTCCATCACGCCCTCTACGATGGTTGGTCGATGCCGCTCATCATGTCAGCCATCACTCAGGCCTACGAGGGACAGCTAACCTCCCACGGCGCACAGTTTTCACGGTTCGTCCAACATATTCAGTCTATAGATCAGGCAAGTGTCGACAGCTACTGGCGCCAGACTCTGGCCGACTGCGACTGCGAGCACTTCCCTCCTGTGTCACCATCGATTGTCGATCAGCCCGAGGCTGAAGCTGTCGTGCGGTACAAGATTCAATATACACAAGGGGAGAACCAGGCACTCAACGACGATATTACCACCTCGGCCTTGGTTCGAGCAGCATGGGCATTAGTTCTGAGCCAAGCAACCAGTTCGCCTGATGTCGTATTTGGACAAATCATGTCTGGTCGCAACGTCCCCGTACCGGGAATCAACGAGATGACAGGACCCACTATTGCAACCGTCCCGATACGCATCAACCTTGCATCACACTCTACTTCGTCCACTAGAGACTTTCTGGCAGCGGTGCAACAGCAGATGGCTGACATGATGCCCCACGAGCAGGCCGGACTGCACCGAATTGCCAAGCTCTCGCCCTCGGCCAGACACGCCTGCAACTTTCAAAGTCTCCTGCTCGTACAACCTGAGGGCATTTCCAATGCGAAAACGGACTTGGGCACTTGGGCCGACTCGCAAAGTCAACGGGGGCGATTCCTGACGTATGCCCTAATACTAGAAGTGCACCTGAGCCAAAGCAGCAGCAGCATGGCTGTGGAAGCCTGGTTCAACCCACGAGTGATCGACGAGTGGCTTGTCCAGCGACTGCTGAGGCGGTTGGAGTTTGCTATGCAACAGTTACTGAAACGGGATAGAGTCCTCGGCGAGGTCGACACTCTAACAAGCCAAGACCTGGACCAGGTCTGGCGCCACAACACGACGGTGCCCGGAACGATGCGGAAGCCAGTCATTGAGGTTTTGGCGCATATTGGAAATATCCACCCAGAACAGACGATTACGTGTGACTATTTGAACGAATGCGGCGTCCTCGGCTGGGTTGTCGATCCCGATAATCCCAACCGGCTTGTGGCGCCCGGAAAGGTCGGCGAGCTGCTTCTGGAGGGCCCAATACTCATGCCTGAATCTTCCAATGACCACATCCTAGAAGCCAAGCTTGTTCGAGACCCTGGCTTCCTCACAAAAGGAACTGTCAGCCAAGCTGGTCGCTCAGGAACACTATACAAGACGGACCAACTCGTCAAACACAGTGACGGGACTGGTAACAGCCTTTTGCACCTCGGCTGCAAGGACCATATGGGCTTGAGACCCCGGGACCGGCAGGAAATTGAGCACTGGGTACAACAACTCGCGCCCGAGGCGACACGAGTCTTTGTCGAGACCGTCGCTTTACATGACGAAAACGGTGCCAATGAAGTCTCTCACTCCATACTGGCTGCGTTTCTCCTCATGGAGGGGACAGAATCACCAGGTCTGTGCCCCTTTTCAGAGGAGCTGGAGAAACAGCTGTCGGAGAATCTACCCGAAGAAATGATGCCCCGTGCATTCTTTGCCATCGGCAGCATCCCATTGGAAACCACAACAACAGCAGCGAACCTCGACAGCAAGAAGCTGCGTGAAATTGCCGGGTCTTTCACTGCCCGCCAAGTCACAGAGGCCCATGGCGCTTCCAACAGAGGGGCAAAGCGCCAGCCATCTTCATGGGTCGAACGTCAGCTTCAGGATATCTGGGGGAGTGCCCTGGGCTTGGATCCAGATTCAATTGGCCTTGATGACAGCTTCTTCCACCTCGGTGGCGACTCAATTACGGCCATGAGGGTGGCGAGTCAAGCTCGCAAGGCGGGCATCACCCTCAAGGTTGACCAGCTATTCCAGCACCCTCGCCTCGGGGATGCAGCTAGTAAAGCTCGTCTGGAGGAAGAATCCACAGCTGTGGAACCAATTGCGGCGTTTGCGTTGCTCGGGGCCGAAAACACTGATGAGATCATCAACACCACGGCTGCACAGTGTGGAATAGAAGCAGAGGCTATCGAGGATGCCTTCCCTTGCACTCCGTTACAACAAGGCCTCGTTTCTATAACCTGCAAGCGACCGGGAGCGTACGTCATGCAGAGCATCATTGAGCTAGCTCCCTCTATTTCTAGAGATCGTCTCAAAGGTGCGTGGGAGACCGTCTCCCGCTCTATCCCGGCCTTGCGGACCAGGATAGTGCAACTTAGAAACATGGGCCTCTTGCAGATCGTGCTTAACGAAGATATTCGATGGACCGAGGCGTCTGACCTCGAGGCGTACTTGAAGGCTGATCGAGCTCAGGCTATGGATATTGGCCAACCCTTGGTGCGCTACGCCATGATCGAGACAGCAGGGGGGGCCACGTCCTTTGTGTGGACAGTCCATCACGCCTTGTACGATGGATGGTCCATGAGTCTAATCTTGAATGCCGTGGAGTTGGTGCTTGGTGGTGAATCTGTCCAGCCGTGGCCGCAATTCCAGCCCTTCATCAGGTATATGAGCGAGCAAGACGACGAAGCCAGCAACAACTACTGGGCCAACGCATTTTCTGGCTGCGAGGCCACACCGTTCCCGGCCATCCCGCCGGGAGTTGAAGATATTGTAGCGGACCAATTCATCGAAGAGACGCTCCCGCAGCCCCAATTCAACCCGCAGCTGGGCATCACGGCATCGGCCCTTGTCCGTACAGCATGGGCCTTGGTTCTCGGCAGCGCGACCACATCAACAGACGTCGTCTTTGGCATGACCCTCTCCGGGCGCAATGCTCCAGTCCCCGACATTGAGTCCATCCCCGCGCCCACTCTCGCCACGGTGCCCTACCGCGTCGTTATCCCCCCGGCTTCCGAATTTGTGTCGGCCTTTCTGTCGACGGTGCAGAGCCAGGCCACCGAGATGATGCCCTTTGAGCACACAGGTCTGCACCGCATCTCCAAGATATCAGCAGAATGCGCCCAGGCGTGTGCCTTCCAGACGCTGCTGGTGCTGAATTCGCAGGCGATACCCGATGCGGCCACGACGATGCTGACGTTCGGCCAGCGCAGAGATCGCGCCCAGACCGAGTGGTTCAACACGTATGCCCTCATGCTTGAGGTGTCCTGGGGGACAGATGACATGACGGTCCACGCCAGCTTTGACTCCCACATCGTCGAGCGCTGGATGGTTGAAAAGCTCATCGCAAGGCTACGAAGTGTACTAAGACAGTTGAGCAGTGGCTCAGAGGAAAAGAGGCTGATTGGCGACATTCAGGTCATGACTGAGCAGGACCTAGAAGACATCTGGAAATGGAATAGTGGCGGGGTGCTACCGGACAGCGTGGACCGCTGCTTGCACGACCTGGTTGACGAGGTGATACAAGAGCAGCCAGCTGCCCAAGCCGTCGAAGCGTGGGATGGCAACCTGTCATATGGCGAGCTGGGAAGACTCTCTAACCATCTAGCATCTCAACTCACCCGGGCCGGTGTCTCTGGAATTGTCCCGCTCTGCTTCGAAAAGTCCATGTGGACGCCCATAGCCATGCTTGCTGTCCTCAAAGCTGGCGCTGCTTTTATGCTCCTCGACTCGCTGCTGCCAGAGAAGAGACTGCAGACCATTGTCAACCAGGTCAACCCAGACATCATCATCTCTTCAGTGGCCAACCAGGACCTGGGCTTGCGTCTCGCCCGGGCTGTGGTCGTCGTGGGGCCTGATCTCCACCAGCAGTCGACGGCTGTACCGCAGCAGACGAGGGTGCCGACGCAGCCTTCGGATACCATGTTTGTCGTCTTCACGTCAGGCTCGACAGGCACCCCCAAGGGCGTGGCTATCTCTCACGCAAACCTGTCCTCAGGCTTCAACCACCAGCTTGAAAAACTAGGTTTCAACAAACAGTCCCGCGTCTTTGATTTCACCACTTATTCCTTTGACCTCGCCGTCCATAGCGTCATGGCCACCTTCCGGGCGGGAGGCTGCCTGTGCATCCCGTCGGACGAGGAGCGAGGGGGTGATGTTACTGCTGTCATGAGGAAGACGCGCGCGACGATTGGCTGCCTTACGCCCACGGTGGCCAGGCTGCTTGAGCCGAGCGCTCTTCCTGATATAAAAACCCTTGTCATGCTGGGAGAGCCCGTCGTCGCCGAGGATGCCGCTCGCTGGTGGGGCCGCCGGGTCAGCGTCATGAACGGTTACGGGCCGGCCGAGGCGACCGTTTTTAGCACCATCAACAACACCAGCCGGACCCCGGACCAAGTAACGAGGATCGGCACCGGCGCCGGCCTGTTGACGTGGATCGTACACCCAGACAATCATGACCTTCTCCTACCGCCGGGCTGCGTCGGTGAGCTACTCCTCGAAGGTCCGCTGGTGGGCCACGGCTATCTCCACGATGCCGAGAAGACAGCGGCCGCCTTCATTCACGATCCAGCCTGGCTAGTCGACAGAAGGCCGGGCCGTATGTACAAGACGGGAGATCTGGTGCGCTACAACCGGGATGGAAGCTTAACATACAAGGGACGGAAGGACTTGCAGGTCAAGATTCGAGGTCAACGGATCGAGTTGGGCGAGGTAGAGCACTGTCTGCGAGACATCCTTGAACATAATGCACAGGCCGTCATTGTCGAGGCTGTTGCAATCAAGGACGCTGGGACCAAGACTTTGGCGGTATTTGTCGTCTGGGCGGAGCAGGCGAAGAGGAGTCACGAGGCTGAGCCCTTCTCTCCGGACTCAGAGTTTATGGATAGGATGCGCGAGCGCCTATCCCTAGCCATGACACCGACCATATTTGTCTCGCTCCCTTGCATACCACTCACGCCTACCGGAAAGACGGATAGAAAACACCTCCGGGAGACAGGTTCATGTTTCTCGGCACAGCAAATGCTCTTGACGGACAACCGGCGACATACTCCCAAAGCCCAACCAACTACACTTGTGCAGAAGCAAATGCAGGAGATCTGGGCCGATGTTCTCAATATTGACCTCAAGTCGGTCGGCCTCGATGACAACTTTACTCGGCTCGGTGGAGACTCCATTGCGGCCATGAAGGTTGTGGGATCGGCGCGTCAGATAGGTCTCAGCCTGTCTGTTGCTGATATGTTCCGTTACCCCCGTCTGCGGAACCTTACCTCTTCACCAAAACTAGCAGCGGTCAGCAATATCAAGCTAGACCCAATACCAAGAGTGGAGGAGAGCAGGGTGGTGCAGTCATTTGAACAGGGACGTCTCTGGTTCATGGATCAGCTCTACCCTGGCTTGACTTGGTACCACATGCCCTTGGCCGTGCGACTCCAGGGAGACTTGAAGCTGGACGCACTCGAGTTGGCGTTGCAGGGGCTAGAGGAGAGACACGAGACGTTGCGGACGAGGTTCGAGACCTGTGACGGAGTATATTTGCAACATGTCCAACCGTTTCAGTCCAAATCACTTGTGGTGGTTGACCTGTCATCTCATGGCGACATCGACACGGCGCTACAGGAGCACCAGTGGAAGCCTTTTTATCTCACACGGGAACCAGGCTGGCGAGTGTGCCTCTTCCGCCTCTCAGAAGACAAATTCGTTCTCTCCATTGTAATGCACCACATCATCTCTGACGGATGGTCACTCCAAGTCCTCCGTAAGGATCTCGAGGCTTTGTACAAAGCTGCACTCACGCACCGTAATCCCTTATCTCAGCTCAATCCCCTGCCGATACAGTACCGAGACTATGCGGTCTGGCAAAAGTCCAAGTGTGAGCAGGAGAAGTTCCGAAACCAGCTTGACTACTGGGCCGAGAAGCTGCAGACTAGTCGCCCTGCCGAGATATTGTGCGACAAGCACAGACCTAAGGCGCTATCGGGTGATGCAAGACACTTTGAATTCCAAATCGAGGGCCAGGTGTATGCCAGGCTGCAGAGTTTCTGCCGGGATCGCCGGGTTACACCCTTCACTGTCCTCCTAGCCGCGTTCCGGGCAACACATTACCGCTTAACGGGAGTTGAAGATGCCACAATCGGGACACCTAACGCGAATCGGAGTCGATCGGAGCTCAGTGATATCATCGGCTTCTTCGTCAATTTGCAATGTCTACGGCTCAGGTTGGAAGATAGCTCGACATTCGCCGATCTAGTGCAACACGTGCACCAGACCACGGCCGAGTCGTTTGATAACCAGGACGTTCCGTTTGAGCAAATAGTAGCTCGTCTAAACCGCGAGAGGAGTTTGAGCCGCCATCCTATAGTCCAGATCCTCTTTGCGCTACAAGCGCAGGGAACGGCCGAGTCCGTTAACCTCGAGGGGCTCACATCGGAGACGCTCGATGTGAATCTGACGAGCCGGTTTGACCTGGAGCTTCACATGTTCGAGGTCCAAGGAGCGCTGCATGGAGGTCTTGCGTACTCGATAGATCTATATGACGACGATACCATCCGCAGCCTGTTGTCCATCTTCCGGACTATTCTTGAGTCCGGCCTGAAGCAGCCCGAAAGCAAGATTGCGACACTGCAGCTTCTCACCGACGAGAGCTACACTGAGCTTGATGAAATGGGCCTAATGGAGATTGAGAGAACCTCTTACCCTCGCGAGTTGAGTGTCACCGATGTCTTTACGCAGCAAGCCAGGGCCAACCCCGATAGCATTGCCGTCAAGGATGTGTGCACGGCGCTTACATATTCTGAGTTGGAGCGACAATCGACACTCGTGGCACGGTGGCTGGCAAGACGGGGTTTTGCACCGGAATCACCTGTTCCCATCATGTCACGTCGATCATGCGAGACCATCGTCGCTTTTCTCGGTATCATGAAGGCTGGCCTAGCCTATCTACCAATTGAGGCTGCGGCCCCGGTGGGTCGCCTTGAGACCCTGCTATCCCATGTACAAGGGTGCCGTATCGTCATCCTTGGACGAGACGTTGCTTTCCTAGACACGTTAGCTAGCAAGGTCGAATGCAAGCGCATTATGGACATGGTACACGATGAAGAGCATTCCAGCACGGCTCCACGAATGCCTCCGGCTCCTGGTCCGGAGAGCATCGCCTACACCCTCTTCACGTCAGGCTCCACGGGAACTCCAAAAGGCGTTATGATTGAGCATAGGGCTATTCTAAGGCTGTGCCTGAACAGTAACGTCACCCGCTACCTATCCCCCGGTGGAGCAATGGCTCACATGGCGAGTCTGGTCTTCGACGTATGCGCCATGGAAATCTACGCCGCCTTGCTGAACGGACTTACCCTCGTCTGCCTGAGCCACGAAGTCATCCTGGACCATTCAGCTTTGGGAAAGGCTTTCACAGACCAGAGATATCCTATTCACGCCGCTTGCATTACACCCGCCCACTTGAAGCAAATTCTGCTCGCAGATCAACAGATTCTCCAATGTGTGCATACACTCATAGTTGGCGGAGACCGACTCAACCCAGACGACTGCTTTCAGGCACGCTCCGTGATGTCCCCAGGTAGCTTTTTACTCAACGGCTACGGGCCGACCGAAAATACCATCTACAGCACCATCTACCATCTCGCCACTGACGAGCGGGCAACAAACGGCGTCCCTATCGGTCGAGCCGTCAGTAACTCGGGCGCCTACGTCATGGACCCAAAGCAACGTCTCGTCCCGCTCGGTGTAATAGGTGAGCTTGTCGTTACTGGTGATGGTCTGGCAAGAGGATATACAGATGTGGAGCGGAACAAGGACTCCTTCGTCGACATCGCGATTCGGGGTGGGCCACCCGTCCGTGCCTATCGTACCGGAGATTATGTCCGCTGGCGCCCGTCGGATGGACAGATTGAATTCTTCGGCCGAATGGATGCCCAGGTTAAGATCCGAGGTCATCGAATAGAGGTGGGAGAGATTGAGCACATGCTGCAGGGGCACAGTGCTGTGACAGATGCAGTCGTGCTGGCTCATCAGCGAACTGAGGGACAGCCGGCGCAATTGTTCGGGTTTGTCACGACTGACGATATGGATGGCGAGGTTAATACGGCTTATCAAAACGGGACGGGTGAAAAGGCAGGAGAGGTACGACAAGTAGAAGAGGAAGATGCCGACGAGATGGAGCATATTGGCCGATGGGGAGAGTTGTTCGACGCCGACAAGTACATCGGCATCGAGGAGATCGAGACTATTGGGCGGGACTTTATGGCCTGGACGAGCATGTATGACGGCAGCACCATCGACAAAGGGGAGATGAACGAGTGGCTGGACGACACTATCTCCTCGATCCGCAGCAGCAGTGACCTTGCGCCGGGACACGTCCTGGAGCTAGGTTCCGGCTCCGGCATGATTCTTTTCAACCTCGCTCAAGGCCTCGAGAGCTACATCGGTGTGGACCCTTCACCACGAGCAATTGATTACGTGGCCACGACAGCCAAGTCGATTCCTCAGCTTGCAGACAAGGTACAGGTCTACACAGGCACTGCAGACCGTCTTGACCGGATTCCAGGCCCACTGAACCCAAACCTAGTGGTATGCAACTCAGTCGCCCAGTACTTCCCCAGTCAGGAGTATCTATTTGACGTCATCGCAAAGCTAGTCAAGCTCGATGGAGTGGAAACTCTCTTCTTTGGCGATATGCGTTCGTACGCTCTATATCGCGAGTTTGGCGTTACCAAAACCCTATTTGCAAGAGGCGACGACATAACCAAGGAAGAACTACGAATGAATCTGGCGGAAATGGATCGCTCAGAGATGGAGTTTCTCGCCGACCCGGCGATCTTCACGGCGCTGCAGGAGAGGCTGGGCGAGTGGGTGGAGCACGTCGAGATCCTTCCCAAGAGGATAAGGGCAACCAACGAGTTGAGCTGTTATCGATATGCGGCCGTGATACATGTCAAGAGCTCGAGACAGCAGCAAAGGGTGATTCACGAGGTGGGACAAGATTGGATCGACTTTGCTGAGCAAGGCCTGGACCGGCCGTCGTTGATTGAACGTCTCAGAAGCGCATCGTCGGACGCTATCGTCCCTGTCAGGAACATTCCCTACAGCAAGACAATTTTTGAGAGACTCGTCGTCGATGCGCTCTCATACGAGTCGGAACACGACACCAACTGGCTCGCAGCCATGCGCAAAACCATGGCCGATTGGAACGCGCTATCAGCTTATGATCTGAACGAGATCGCACAGCAAACAGGCTACCAAGTTGAAATCAGCTGGGCCTGCCAGCATTCTCTTCGTGGTGGCTTCGATGCTATATTCCACCGAATGGCTTCCTCAGAGAAGACTAGGACCTTGTTCCGCTTCCCCAATGATCACCAGGAGCGAGCCCCAAGTACACTAAGCAGCAAGCCCCTCCAGACCCAGATGCGCCAAAAGCTTCGAGAACAACTTGAGGCGTGCCTCAAAGAAAATTTGCCCTCGTACATGATCCCGCACAAGTTGACCATTCTAGACAGAATGCCTATCAACGTCAGCGGCAAGGTTGACCGCAAGGCTTTGGCCGCGACTATCCGCGCCCGAATTCCTACCTCAAAGGGTATCACTCGGCAACCAAACACAGGAGTAGAGAGAATATTGCAGAGTATTTTGGCAAAGGTACTCAATGTCCAGGCCAGCAGCGTTGGTCTGGATGACAACTTTTTCCAGCTTGGAGGCGACTCTATCAGCGCCATGAGGGTCGTTGGCGAGGCACGCAAAATGGATATTGAGCTTGCCGTGGCAGACGTATTCCGCAGCGACAGTCTGGAGAAACTCGCACTCGCCTGCTCAGATGCACAGTCGGCTGTTAGCAGTGAGGATCAACAGCCTCTGGTGCATCCCAAGTTGAAGATGCAACTCCTCCATGCGCTTGATAAGGGAGGTTTCGCAAACTTCTCTTCTGCAGACGTAGCAGACATCCTACCCATGACGAGCATGCAGCAACGCTACATACGTGAGGGTGAAGCTCACGGCCAGTTTGCCCACTACTTCTTCTTTGACCTCGGCCACGTCGACGTTGAGCGCCTCAGGGCGAGCTGCATCCAGACACTCGAAGCATTACCAATCTTGCGTGCCCGATTCCTCCCTCTACTCGGCAAGCTCTGGCAAGTCATCCCCCTTCATCTCAACCTTCCGTTCGCCATCCAGGACACAGAGCAGTCGCTCAAGAAGGCCAGCGACATCTTCTGCAAAGCAGATATGAAAACTACAGCGTCGACGGAGCCCCCGGTTTCCTTCACGCTTCTTCGAAACAATACAGAGGGCACAAGGCTTGTCATGCGGCTTTCGCATGCTCAATACGACGGCGCGTGCATCCCCGTCGTTATTCAATCACTCGTAGACGGCTATCTCAACAAACCCACGTCATATGGGCCCGACTACTCGAGGTTTTTATCTTACGCGGCCCGCCTCCGACCTGCGTCCCTCGATTACTGGAGTCAACTGCTTCGGGGCTCCTCTTCTGCTACCAGTCTCATACCTAGACTTCAATACTCGGCGCTGAGAGGTGACAAGCCTCGCCAGATCATGGTTAAAAGCCAAGTGATAATACCGAAGCTACCTAGAGGCATCACGACAGCGACGCTCTCCAGCGCTGCTTGGGCCCTATTGCTATCGCGACTCAATGGATCCCATGATGTTGTATATGGACACATCGTAACAGGCCGTAATGCCCCAATCCCCGGCCTTGGCTCGATCGTTGGCGCGTGCCTCAACATTGTGCCTGTGCGCGCCCGCTTAACCACCTCCCAAACAGGCGCAAATCTTTTGCGCGAATTACAGGATCAATTCGCGTCCATGGGCTCTGCTGACACTCTGGGTTACGAGGACATCATCTCGGAGTGCACTGACTGGTCCGCCGGTGCGCAGTTCGACCACATAATCCACCATGCCAACATCGACGAGCATCCGGAATTCGACTTGGGCGACAAAAGGTTCCGCATGGAGTACTTCTATAATCGCGAACAGGTGCCAGACTATGTAACAATGCTCAGTTATCCTCTTGTGGGCAGGATACAGTTTGATTTGTTGACGCAGACGGGTATCATGAGCCATGAAGTGGCACAGGGAGTGGTAGATGGGTTGTGTGCGATTGTAAAAAGACTTGGAGAGGATGATGAGAGTGTTTTCACATGGTTAGAGAATCTTGATCTCAAGATTTAGAGTTGGGAGTAGTGAAAGAGCTAAAGAGATGCAAGGAGGTGACGACGTCTGCGCATTATTTCATGGTAATCATGCAGTGTAATGATAAGTTGATAACCCATCAATGATAGGGGAATCTCAGTGTGTTGTCAGAAAGGTAGGAAAAGAGCGATGATTCTCCAACAGCAGCCACGGCTGTAGAGCCCTATTGGCTCCNNGGCCAAAAGCCGTCAAAAGTGACCAAAAGATAATACGCTCAGGACAAAAAGGGAATGTTTCTCAGGTTCCTCGCTAAGTCCCAGACCTGCGCATGAAAAATTAAATGAGATTGTTGGTCCGTCTGTACCTGGTTGTAGCGGAGGGCCAAAGGACCCATTAACACCTGCTCCGACCAGTTCCTATCGAAAGACATAGCCCACTTTTAATTCAAGGCACTTGCGTCGCTGTTGGCCTAGGAGCATATTGCGTTTCCTTGAAACTCGTATCCAACACAGTTGTTCTAAAATTAAGATGGGTTGCGTCTGTGCCCTATATGACAGACGGGTAGATATAGTTACTAGGTTGGCAGAATTTGGATAAATCGATGCAATATGCATGTTGCGTCTCTAAGACAACCGTGGATCTCCTTGAATTGTTTTTCTCGCGGGTACTGTACTTTTTCCCCGCTAAAACCAAGCGCTTGAGCCACCAGAGTCGGCCATTCAAGTTATTTTAAGTTATGGGTCTGAGGAGGACACAATCCCCCCGAGCCAATAAAAGTCGGTCCACCATCGGTCGCTCGGGTAAACATGAGCTAGCAGGGAATAAGTAACTATCTAAGTGATAAGAAACAGCTGACAGGGTGTAGGTAAGGTTTATCTTTCGAGTGCAAACGTCATATTTTGCTTGCTTGAGTTGTTCTGTGAGCGCCCCAGGGATTGTGCTAGCGTCGGATACTGATGCGTTGACTTGGCTGGTACAAGTTTCTTTTTTGGGAGGCTGTTGGGCCCACCCTGTTGTCTCCAGTGGCGTTGTGGGCAACATTGGCAGTCCCCGGTGTGATCATTGACGGGGTCAAATCCTATTAAAGTCCTACATATAACAACTTTCGATG
>JAAGWO010001269.1:0-13225 GCA_013266205.1 Fusarium decemcellulare | reverse complement strand
CTCGATACCCTACCCGTGCTTTAGCAAGGCTCACAGCAAGGAGGCTGTCCTTAGCAGGGATTCTCTAGCTATCCCTCGCTATCCCAGCCCCAGCCCTTCTACCCCCGAACCAGCAGATGCCGATGCTGGTGCCAGCGGCAATACTGCCGCCGCCGAGGAGCCCAAATCTCCAAAATCGTCCGTCTCTGACAAGAAGACCGACAGGCCGCCCAGTCCACCTGAAACGGACTTGGATGCCGACAAGAAACCTGAAGAGCCCGCCGTGGAAGAAGAGCCGCAGGTGGAAGAACCGGTGAAGGAAGAGCCGCCTGTAGAAGAAGCCCCGGCTACAGAGGAAGTAGCTCCCAAAACCGAAACACCCAGAGCCGAAACTCCGAGAATTCGGACGCCCACAGAGGAACTTCCGGCGGATGAGGGCGGTCTGGATCGGCCAAAGTCCCGAGTCTCTAATCTCTCTCGCTCAGCATCACGCAACGAGGAACGCTCCCGAGTTAGTCGCCGTTCCGCGTCGTCAAGCCAAGCTACATATGTCAGATCCTCTGCTGTCAGATCTCGAGACAAGCTGCGATCCGAGTCTAGGGCATCCAGTTCCTCTCGTCCTTCCGCTAAGAGGACATCATCCACTCGAAGCGCCAAGAGGCCCGATGGAGACGGAGCCGAGTCTTCTCCCTCAAGCGCTCAAGACTCATCTCCCAAGACTCCCACCCAAGGACCCTTCCCCGCTGTCTACCCCGAAGCCAAGCCTGAGACGCCCTCAGTCATTGACGTGCAAGATATCGATTCGAACCTGCACTCGAAAACGGCCACACCAGCATCCGCCTTTCCAGTTGCGCCACCCCCTCCACCTCCGCCTCCGCCAGCTCTAGATATCCAGGATATTCCGCGCGTGGACTATCTGCTTCAAAACGGCGGTCTTGCTTATCCTGCACCCAAGAACTTCCTATCCGTGCTACCTCGACAGAATGGTACACGACCATCAAACCCTCCTCTGGCCGGTGCCGAAACTCTCTTCGCTCCTTTCTTCAACCTCCTAGAGCAGTATAACACTGTCATTAACAAGCACGGCTCGATTGCCGTCGCCACAGGACATCGATCAATCGCTCGCAGACTCCTTGACCGTCTGGAGAATGTTTTCTCACGCGACCTCCCTCCATATGGCTGTAGTTGCATCATGTGTGACAACTCACACGAGATTCATCAGGGCCTTAACTGGGGTGACGTTCTGGAGTGGGTGAGCGGACGAATTGAGCTGCCACAATGGCCTCCGTTCGACCTCGCCGAAGTTGGAACCAAGGCCGCCGAAGTCTCGGCCGATGTGCCCCCTCGGCCCGCATCACCCGTTAAGCTGGACCCGGATATTGCAGAGGAATTCAGAGAGCATTACCTTCGTCAGTCGAAGAAGGTTCGGTCTGCCGTCGATCGATGGTTGTCCAACACTGGAGAAACACCAGTACCGCCGCCCCAGGAGGTAGATGACGAGACTCTGTCATTCGCCATCTTAACAAACCTGGATGCGGAGGATCGTCCATACTTCAATGCTCTCATGACCGGCTCCAAGGAGCTGCGATCATCTGTCCGTGCTCCTACACCAGGCCATCGACCTCGAACCGATTTTCTTATCAAGACTGGTCTTGCGTTACAGCGGCTTTACCGGTTGCCTCAGGTGCCGCGAGACGCTGAATCGGTCACGTACCTCATCAAGAACGCGCATACCCACGATCTCCTTGTCGCTCTCTCCAATATTAACAACTCTGAATGGGAAATCCTCATCTCAGGCCGATTCGATGGCTTCCTCTGGTCCGGTGCCGATGATGATATGCCACACACGCCACACCCGGAGTCACGAGGGCCCACTCCTGCCAGTGGATATTATCACACCCGAACAATGAGTCCTGGACCTCGAGCTTCATCTGCGTATAGCTCGCGAAATGTCACCCCCTTCTCAGTCTACTCCCGAGGCACTACACCCGCCTCATTTGTGAGCCTCTCGTCTTCAGGAATGCCTGGAAACCGGCAGCCAGTTTCGAATGACGAGGAGATGGAGATGGCTGCCCTCGCTGAGATTGAACGGGAGATTTACAAGGGTATGGAGCATCTAGAGGATGCCTTTGAGAAGTTGCACCTCAAGGCGGAGATAGTACGAACGGCACTACGTCAGCGAGGTGTTGGCTTGATGCAAAACCTGCAGAACCGCCGGCGTATCGATATCTTGTCAGGACCCAGCTCGGGCAATTCGCAAACATCGGGCTACGAGCGCCCGCCATGGGCCGGTGGAAGCGATCGCGATCCAGGCAGCGATGAAGAATGGACCTTTGACGATGTCGACATTATGCCTGATGATTCTGCCAGCAATATCAGCAGCTCGAGACACCGGCGACCTAAGAGGCGCACAGAGCGACGGACACCTGCCCCAATCAATGAGGAAGACGAGGACTGAGCGCCAGACTGCAGTACCCAAGGACTGCACGAACAGAGGCGGAGGAGGATTACATGATTGACGACCAGAAAATATTCGAAGGAAGCGCATCTTTTTTCAGTATAGAAATCTATGGAAACAACAAACCCAACCTCAATATCACGAAGACTTGTTTGAGTCCAATAACGGTCTGACAGCACGCCGCCACACACCTTTGTTTGAGAGAAACTGAGACAATTGTCAGATACCACACATGTACGCTTGAACGCTTGAACACATCCCCCTTTCTTAATTCCTGGGAGGAATCTTGGTTTGGTTTCATCGTTCATCTTTGCTTTCGAATTTTTGTCTTTACTGCTTTGTTTTTCTATTGAGGACGAGGCGATGGAGGGTCTCTATCGAATTGAAAATGTGACAAGTTCAGAATGTGAGGATTTGTCTGAGTCTTGTTGGAAACTAGGTCTTTTTACTGTGTCTTGGGAGGTTGTCTGAATGTTCGCGTTGTAGATGAGTCTGGGCAAAGGCAGGCAGGGAGGGTGGTTTCGACCGGGACATTTGCTGTGTTGATAAAGGCATGGATGATACCTCAAGATGTTGATGGACGTGTGTATGGACTTTCTGTCCATTGGAGAGCATATAATAAATGACTCGGAGGGCTGTTATTTACACTGCTCGCTATTCGTCCTAAACATTGACGCAGTAAAATGTGATACCGTCTTCCTTTGCGAGTACTCCTCACAGCCACCTGGGTCAGGGAAGTGTTGAAGGTGCTTCTTCATGACTGTACATTACGCTAAATTGGCAAAGAAGCCGATAACACTCCTCGGTTCTAATCCCAGTCCCATATTGAGCCCCTCCCTTCGTTCAACCCTTTCCATTCCATCCAGTCACTGACCTCCATCTGCCCATTTCCCAAACTCCACCATTCCTTGTACGATGATATTTTCTTTCCTCATTCCGTCCTTGATTTTCCCTCTTCTTCATCTAAGGGTCTTCCCTTGCTTTATATGATATCCCCTCCTTTTTATGAAAAGGAAATTTCCATTCCTCTGCCCATGTGCGAAGCTGTGTCAAAGCAAGCGAAAGGGGGTGTCCGCCAGGTAAAGAAACAGCTGAGATAGTCTCAGCCTAGTGTATTATACAAATAGTCGATCCAGAAAGGCGGGTACCGGCGCATGTCGTGCCGGGCGCGGTCCGGGTCCGTGAGAGGTCTCGAATTTGTAAAGCGGCCGTTAAACGTGGGTGGTATTACAATGAATAAGCGTCAAGTAGTCGAGATGTCTCACATAACGACAAGTACGGAACTGCTGTGTATTGGAGAAAGGAGAAAAACTGGCATTTGGATAGGCTCGTTGTGTTCAGCCGTAAATCGACTCAAGGAGGTAAATGACGCCAAAAATGAGGAAGGCACTGGCACCACCGACAGTAACTTGGACATGTTAGCTAGATTCATGATAGTATGAAGAGAGTATGAAGACGTACCAACTTTAAGACTCACGCGTCCTGCGATTGCTCGACCACCGATGACAGCGACACCGGTACAGATGGCATGGCCACACATAGCACCAAGAGTCACCCACCAATAGTCCTGACCAGCAGCCATTGCGATGGTAGCAATCTGGCTTCGGTCTCCCCATTCACCAAGGAAAGTCATAATAAAGGTTTGAACCCAGGCTGGGCTCAACAGCAGAGAGCAGAGGTTAGCCGCCCCTTGAGCAACGGTAGACACAGCACCTGACCCAGAGCGGGATTCCCGAACAGGGGACTGAGACGGTGATCGGGGGGGGGACACGAGACGACCGGCAGTCCGAGACCTTCGGCCGTTGCCGTTGAGGCCCATCTCGAGGGTGTAAGCGGACACAGAATCGCCGCGCTTGCGACCCATTTCCTTTTCCTTCTCAGCTAGCTCTTGCTCAACCTCGTGCATTTCAGCAGCAACACCTTCGTTGGGGTCCATCTGAAGACCCTCTCGCAAAAGCTTAGCGCCAAAAACAAAGAAGAGGCCAGCAGCGAGAAAGCTGGTCACACGCTTAGGAATCAAGGCAGGAACGGCATGACCCAAGACAGCAGATAGCACCGTCATGACCAATAGGGCACCAAAAGCGGCAGTGAAGACCACCATCCGGTCGTGCTTCATGGCCATGAGGGCAGCAACCAGGAAAGTCTTGTCACCAACTTCCGAAACCAGGATCATAGTAAAAGACAAGACGAAAGAGTGGAAAGGTTGGATAAGGTGGTCATCGTCATTTTCGCCGTGGATCGTTCCTCGGCTCGTATCGACAGGGTCAGTCTTTGCAGAATCATAGAAAGGCTTATTCTGTCCGACGGGTCGCTCAGGAAGGTCGTCCGGCTTCTAGAAGAAAGTCAGTAATCATGGTCACAACATATATAACAATGGTGGTTACTCGCCTCTAACCCAGCAGTGTAGTCCCTATCATTATCGTCTTTGACGATAGGCTTGACAGGCTTAGCGACATCTTCTTCATTGTTCTGTCCAATATCTTTCCCGATGTGCGTCCCGGTCTCCGTTCCAGGCTCCGTCACAATGTCCTTGGGCTTATCCCCTTGCGAGGCACGAATCTTTTCCTCCTCGCTATGGGGCAGAGGAGGCACCTCCTTCGGGGAAGAGGGCTTCTTAAAAGACGGCTCGCCGTCGCGATCCTCTTGAAGTTTCTTGGCCTTGTATTTTTCAGTCACGCCGCCCTCAGTTCCAGTCGTGCCTTTTTCAGCATGAACGCGATTCGTGTCAAACATGACACCGTCGTTGGTCTCGGGGATCTTCTGGCCGTCGATCACAGTCGGGTCATCCGGTCGGCCCTTTAGCTGAGGGAGGTAATCCGAATCGCTGTCGGCTTTGACCGCAGTTCCAGCCGTGTTTCCAGTTGGCCGCTTGTGATCATCCTCCGTCTCAATGAAGGGCCCGTGATGAGGCTTTCCGTCTCTGCCATCAACGGGAGCATCCTTTGTTGGGACATCATGTCGCTTGAGGCCAGCTTGGGGGATATCGTTGGTTTGCTCTGGTATGGCAGCCGGGGCTGGCAGATCGGCGATGTCATGAGAGGACAGGGCGTGCGCAAGCGAGGGGAGGAGGAGGAGGAACAAGGGCGAATGCTTGGTTCGAATCTTCATGATGGGCAACGACGATCGATGGAGTCGAGACGGGAAGGATAGCGAAGTCGCAAAGACGTGCTGTCAGCGGTCGCGGCCGCCAGTTGAGATGACAGACGAGACTTTGGGCGCGGAGAAGATCGACGGATAGAGTTGAGGCCGCGAACCTTGTAAGAGTTGAGGTCGCGTGCAACGTAGGATGGCGTTCACAGCGATGACGGAGGATCAATTGCGGCCGAGTCCGCGGTGTGATGCTGACGCGAATCAGGCAGGGAGGCAATGAAGAGAAGAAGAAATAAAAGAAAAAGTACAAGGTGTCCCAGAGAACTTGTCAAGGGCGTGGCAATGCTTACACGCTTACTACAGGAGAGACAAGAAGGGAGTTGAAGAATGGGACTGGAATGAATTGGTTGGGGCTTGGATATTGGATGGTTTAGATTGGATTGATGATTTAGGGGCAGGAGCGATGGCAAGGAAGGTCCGCCCGGTACGAGGAAGTCGAGGTCTCATGTGGAGATGGCTCCCGCCTGGTGCCCTTTCCCCCAGGCCTAACAGCAGGAGCGACAGGGCAGTAGGGCAGCTGCAAGGGTCCAGCGAAGTTCTGGCAGGATGAACTGTCGCGACGTGGCCCCAGCTGAGGCACACTAAGCCACATTCTGCCTAGAGCCACAGTTTAATCGACTATTTTTACCCGCAGCTTCAGGGGCTGCCGTGGCTTTTGCCATCATGTTAACAGGGGGCTCTCACCAACAGTTGGAGGTTGCAGCTCCAGGCCTGGAGGGGAGCGCGCATGCAAAAGCAATTTCCTGATATTGCAATCATGAATTTCATGAACAATTTGCCGCGTGTCTTCAAAAGCATGTTCACCCGGGCGCCGGCCGTCCCCCTACCTACGGCACCATCGGCCGCCTCCTCCGCCCTCAAGCCGTGGCATCAGTCATGGCACCAGTTCATTCCATCCACACAGTCTTGGACCCGGGTTGATGAAACCTCCAGCTCACCCCGCCAAGCATCGGAACTCGGCAGAAATCTGGACCCTCACCTTACAATCGTTACTTGGAACGTCGACGCAGGTGCGAAATCCTCGGCCTCTAGAGTAGAGGCGATCGTCTCTCATCTTCTTGGCACGCAGCCGGGTGCCGACATTGTCTTTCTCCAAGAAGTATCCAAGTCTGCCCTAGTGCATCTCTTGCGAGATCCACGCATCCGCAAATCATGGTACTCGAGCGAGGCAAATACGGCCAGCTGGGGAGGCCATCTTTTTGCAACAATGACGCTCTTATCCAAAACCCGGTTTGGCTGTTTTAATGATGGAATACTGAAAGCGACATTAGGACCAGTCTGGAGAGTCAAATTTCCCAGCCGCTTTGACAGAGATGCCCTTTGTTGCGACGTGTACGTCTCCTCTCCATCGTCAGACAACCCCTCCAAGCCATCTCGACTCAGACTTGTCAATGTACATCTCGATTCCCTTGCAATTCAGCCTTCAAAACGCCCTGAGCAACTTTCAATCGTGGCCGACATGTTGAGAGACGCTGGGCAGGGTCTTGTTGCTGGCGATTTCAACCCTGTTCTCCCTGAGGATAGTACTCTTGTTGAGAGCAATGGCCTTGTCGATGCATGGGTCCAGGTACACGGCTCCATGTCAGGGTTCACTTGGGGCATCGATGGGAAGCAGAGATTCCCGCCTAATCGATTGGACAAGGTTGCTATGCTCGGATTGCAGCCGTATCGCATTGAAGTCATGCATCCGGGTATCATTCAGGAAGCTGAGGGTTACACAGTACCGTGGAGTGACCATTCTGGGTTGGAGTGTACCTTTGGGCTCTGATGTTACAGCGATGGCTTGCAGACATTGCACATTGGGGAGTACACTAAACGGCGACCTAAGTGTTTCTCTATCAGAATTGTAAATTTCGGGGCTCTAACCTGGGGGTTGTCTTGAGCTGTGAATCTATTATCCTGTTCCACAAGCTTACTCGACTATAAAGTTAAGTTAACTATGGTAATGTCCTAACACTTGACATTGGTTGTCGCAAAACATGTTGAGCATGAGACACTTCTCTGACTCTATTCTACAATAAGCTCGGGCTTATTCTTCAACAGATGGTGACATGCGCCTGCAACTATCCGAAGTGTGCCGCGCTTGGACACCATGACGGTGTTGTACCGATTGGCCATCACAGGCTGCACAAGAGGAGCGGCCCGAGAGAACGCCGCTTTCTAGGAACAAAGAAATCAATATGGATCTAAAGAAGCTCCACGCCCTTGAAACATTTGCGTACTACGACAAGACATGGATGATCGACGGGGACATGCTTAACGCCGGCATTCAGAGTTGCATGTCCAGGGTAGCTTATCGCGGCTTGCCTTATCTAATCTCCGACCCCAATGTCGTCACAAGCTCCGGAAGCTCCCCCATTAACTTCACCTCAAGAGCTTACTTCAAACATCACGCTCACACCGCATCATTGATAATTTATCACAAGCATGTGCACTGTTGGCATGTTTTGCTTAATTTCTATCAGCTTACATACGTAATAAACTGCTTGAGAAACTACCCCACCAAACTGGCCGCCCTTGATCACCCTCCCAACTGTCTCGCTTAGCAATCACATCTCCGTTCGATCATCACCTCTCACGCACGGCGTTTCACAGTCAAAACACAACATGGCTCCTCTCAGCGGCGAGAGGAGTTCACTAGCCCAGCAAGAGAGCAACAGCGACGACGAGAACCACGGACAACAGAGTGAGCGCGAGTCTTCGGCAGGTCCGGCATGGTACTACGAGGTGGAGCAGGATGATGATGAAGACGACGAAGAGGACCCCGACTATCAAGATGAGCCGGATGAGGATGATGAAGATGATTTCCAGGGTATGTTTATATCCGAGTTCCATTACTTAGGCTCTTTCTGAGAAGACCTACAGATGCCGACGATGGAGGCATCCAGTTTGAAGTCTTGGTCACAAATGACGATGACGCAGAGGAAAACCAGAACAACGAAGACGAGGATGACGATGAAAGTGCACAGCGTATTCTGAACCTTCTGCGGTGTAATGTCCATGACCCCTGCATTTGACATGGATACAGGACTGACTTGAGCCCAAGCTGGTGCCAGAACAGGATTATTGACCAGAGGGCAACTCCTTGCATTGATGCGCAACCCAGACCTTACCAGCGTATTATTTCAAGATGATCCAGAGAGTGACGCCGAGTTTCTGCAATGGCCTCTGAGGAGGCGACGCACGCCAAAAGACCCGAATCGCTTCCCCAAGGTCCCAAGCGAGAATGGCATCAAGCTCATGCGGTCAGGGGTGTTCGGTGCCAACGACTACAATTTCCAGGCTAAGAAGCGCCTTGCCACCAGGATGCTAGAGCGTGAGTTAGCCTTGGGCAACCGAGAAGATCGAACACGGAACAATGCCCTCATTACTCAGGTATGGCCCGTTCAAGATGATGGCTTTGGGACGAGTCGGCTGATATCTCACATTCAGAGTTTGCTACCACGGACCAGAGCCGATCAGATAATTCATTTCGATGATCCAGTATATTCTGGCCAATTCTCCGACGATGGAAACTTCTTTTTCGCCTGCTCTCAGGACTTCAAAGTCCGGATGTATGACACTTCAAACCCGTACAACTGGAAGCACTACAAAACAGTGAGCTACCCATGGGGCCAATGGACGCTCACGGATGCGTCCCTGAGCCCTGACAACAAATGGTTGGCCTACACCTCGATCCAGACTATGGTGTCCATAGCTCCCACGGACCCTAACGATACCGGAGACCCTTATACGCTGGACCTGGATGATGGACCGCCCAGGCAAGGGTGGCACGGGCGACGTGGCTTTGGCATCTGGTCTATTCGGTTCTCAGGCGATGGGACGGAGCTAGTTGCAGGAACGAGCGCGGCCTCTATTGTCGTCTACGATATTGAGTCACGCAGGGTCCTGCATCACGTTCGTGGGCACCAAGATGATGTCAACGCTGTCTGTTTTGCTGACAAGATGTCACCACACATTCTCTACTCGGGCTCCGATGATACGACTATCAAAGTGTGGGACCGGCGAAGCATGGGCGATAATCGAGAAGCTGGCGCATTCGTTGGTCACATTGAAGGGTTGACCTACATTGACAGTAAAGGCGACGGAAGATACATTCTTAGCAACGGCAAGGACCAGAGTATGAAACTTTGGGATCTTCGAATGGCAATGTCGACAGATCGATTTGCGGAGCTCAACCCTACACGCCACACGCGGAACAGCGATTTCGACTACAGAGGGGGTGTCTACGATGAGGAGGATTGGGATGTGCACCCGAACGACAACTCCCTGGTGACGTTCCGAGGCCACAAGGTGCTTCGAACTCTTATTCGATGTCATTTCTCACCTCCTTCGGCGACCAACTCAAGATATGTGTACTCGGGCAGCACCGATGGAAAGGTGTACATTTGGAACATGGATGCAACTCTGGCGGGCACCGTGGACGTTAAGAAGGCGACAATGCGGACGCGACCCATGGATCACCGCTACCGCCTCTATCATTTCGACGAGCCTGGTGGTTGGGGAACCTGTGTTCGCGATGCCAGCTGGCACCCTAGTGCCCCTGTTCTTGTTGGTAAGTTGGCCCTCGTATTCTCCTGCCCGCTAATCCAGCTAACACCGAGACAGCATCTGCCTGGAATGGATATAACATGGCCCGAGGAACTTGCACGCTACACTCGTTCAACGAGAGTATGGACGACGAGGGTGATCCACCTCTGGGCCGGAGTGTCAACCATGTGCTCAAGGAGGAACCTGAACTGTACCACAACTCGACGTATCATTAGATAGGATTGCGGGAATAAAATTGGATATTTTTGTACAGTTGATCGCCTCCTCCTGCCGTCTTAA
The DNA here is from genome assembly GCA_013266205.1 of Fusarium decemcellulare. Taxonomy (NCBI): domain Eukaryota; kingdom Fungi; phylum Ascomycota; class Sordariomycetes; order Hypocreales; family Nectriaceae; genus Fusarium; species Fusarium decemcellulare. The sequence goes on along the minus strand of JAAGWO010001269.1, from coordinate 2,808 downwards.
ACAGTGTCTTCCAAGTGTCTCGACGGCTCCCCTGGACGCAAAGAAAGCATCCTCTTTCCTCACGGCGCTCGATCGAATTTCAGCATAGTATGATGTCGCGTACCCGCCATGATTCCATTTAACTCCGCCCCATTGAACCTACTCGCAATAAGAAAGGCTGTGTGAATGACCCCGTACGCGCCACGCGCGATTTGGGGGATATCACAGAGTCGCCACCATCCAGATTTTCACCGTCGGTTGGTCGTTTATGCGCTGCCTACGAGGGCGTGGTTGAGGGGAATGTGCACTTTGGTCCAGTTAGAATTTGGTACTGCATTGGGAGAGGCTGGGAACATACCCAGCTTGACAACGTAGCCGACGGCGCCCATGATGAGGAAACCGACACCGACGGCCTGGCAAAGCCGCAGGAACTCCTTCTGATCGGCTGTATAGCATTGAGTCAGTAAGAGGGATAGAGCTCGGGGCGCAAAAGGTACACGTACGCTTAGTGCATCGTCGCACAAACTGAACGCCGTCCTTAACGAACTCGGAGGGGACCTCGAGGATCTCTTGCACTTGGTCGGACATTTTGAATGGTTGAAAAGAAGGAGAGGGACCGGAAAGGTGTAATTAAATTATGATGCTTGAAGAAGAACAAGAAGAGGCGAGTTCGTCGGGGTAGGAACTGGTCGTTGATGGATCGCGTGAGTTGGAGAGATGCAGGAGAGAAAGGAGAGTTGAAGATGCGCAAAGGGGGCTTCTTTGGCGATCCAGTTAATGACAGCTCCTGCCCCCATGCGACGACGTGTTAACAAATAATTTCCAATTGGGGGAAGGCCACATTTCCTGAAAGGCGGGCGGGCCGAAAGATGTTCCGGGTCCAGACGGCCTCTCCAGAGAAAACGGCCACTAGCCACATACACAGGCGGTTCCTGTTGCGCCACACTTCTGTCCCAGACAGTGGAGTGAGGAGACCTTGAAAGTGGAGGCTCCAGCCTGCGCTTTCCCAGGTTATTTCCCCCCGGGTCCCAAACGCGAGCCGCTAGACGCCGGGCAGCAGCTGCCGCTCACTGGGGGTGTTTCTGGGTTGATTTGGCTTTTGCTTGCGAAGCTCTTTCCCCAGACAGAAAGAAAGCGTGAAGCTCTCTCTTCTCCCACCTTTTCGCAAACCTCCGCCCTCTTCCTTTTCTCCGCCATCACGAACCTCGACGTTTTGTGAAGTACTTGTTGTATCTTCACGCTCCCGACTCTTATTACGAGCATTTTGATTCGTCGACTTGCTCTTCTCCCGGTTGGGGTTTGGTGAGCGTCGCCGCAGCCTCCGTCGAGACGGTGACAAAGAGGTCGAGACCGCGAACGAAGCGCGCGCGGCCGATTGAATCTTCGGACGACCCGGCGTTAATAGATTCGTCTTGCGTAACTTGGGCGCACGTCCTACGAGCGAACACGTCGCGATCGATCGCCAACCCGAAGGAAGCGCTCGCCGAAGGAAAGGAGGAGGCTTGATCGGGCTTGACGGCAACCTCTTTACTCCGCTGCTCCCCCCTGTACCCAAGCGCTTGCTTGGAATATCTCTGGAGCTAGAAGGCGAGGATTGCAAGCACAGAGCTTCGTCCTCAAGATTGGATCTTTGTGTCAAGGACCATCTTATCTGGAGGCATCACCTGAACCTCAATCCTGTTTCTGTGGAGTGTACGTATTACAAGTTTCCAGCCCGCTTCATCTTTTTGTCTTTGGAGTTCAAGGCCTTCGAGTCTTGGGTGTGGTTTTGGCGACGGAGTGATCAGCGGCTGATGACCAAGTGTAAAGACCAGAGGCCAACTCGTGTATCTCGCAGACTAATTAGCACATTTGACCACTTCCTCTTCCCTTCCTCTTAGATCCCTTTGGCACGGCACTAATCTGTGTCCCGTGCATCGAACCAGCTAAAATGGCCGAAGAAGACTTCGAGATCGATTTTTACGGTGATGCCAACAACGACCAGCAGCAAGAGGGTCAGCGAGGTGACGGGAACCACCAAGATTACCATCAAGACGAGCACCGACAGGATAGCCACGATGACCAAAACATGGACGAGCACCATCCCCAGGACACCCATGCCGACGAGAGGCATCATTCTAACCACCAAGGGTCCGGTTCTCAACAAGGAACTAAGAGAAAGCCGGAAGAGGATGACCGGCCAGTTGACCAGTCCGCCACCACTTCGCTCATGATTTCGGAGCTGAATTGGTGGACCACGGATGACGACATTCGAGGATGGGCGCGACAAGCTGAGTGCGAAGACGAGATCAAGGACATTACCTTCAGTGAGCACAAGGTTAACGGCAAGAGCAAGGGGTATGAGTCTTCGAGGGTTGAATGGCTGGGCGCAAGCGGCTGACTTTTCTTAGACAAGCCTATGTCGAGTTCTACTCACCACAAGCAGCGACAGCCACCAAGCATTGCATCGAGCAGATCCTAGCCGATAACCAAAGCGGTCAGAAGAAGGTTTCAATGTCTTACTGGAACCCTAGCATCAACCCTTTCAAGACGCTCCCCAAGGACGGCCCGGTGCGGGCCAAGGACCAGAACCGCGCACCCTCTGGCTCGTATAATGACCGCGGAAACAACATGGGTGGTAACTTTGGTGGTGGTTTCCGTGGAGGACGGGGCGGATACAACCGCGGCGGTATGAACCAAGGCAACTATAACCGCAACTTCAACAACAACATGGGAGGCGGCTTCAACCCGAACATGGGAGGTGGATTTAATGGGCCTATGGGCGGTGGAAACTTTGGCGGCGGCTTCAATAACCGTGGCGGCATGATGGGAGGCGGCATGCGAGGGGGT
>JAAGWO010001268.1:0-13008 GCA_013266205.1 Fusarium decemcellulare | reverse complement strand
CTTCTTGCTCCACCTGGGCCTTGTACAGAAAGGCAATGGTGGGGTGGCCAGTACGGCTATGTATGAAAGTGCTGGCTTTCATAAAAAGCTCCGTCAGTCTGACTTGGTCGAGGACTTCGAGTTTGTTTGTAGAGCCCTTTCGCGTGGGAAGGCGGAAAACGTTTAGAACCCCTTCCCATAGATGCATCGCCAGAAACCGCCCCGTTGGGTCTACTAGACACTTGTTCTGGCTCTGCGAATGTCGCATGTACGGTTCCGATACATCTTCGATAGCCGGCTCAATGGTCTCAAGCTGCTGGGTCTCGGGATTCCAGACAAGATTGAAGTAGTGTAGTCGATCGGTGCCGATGAAGAGCAGGTCGGTCTCGGAACCTCGGGGTCGCAGCCGTTGCAGCATTGATATTGTGCCGTGGATGAGCTTGGTTTGCTGGCATGTCATGCCCTCTTCTGTGAGACGCCATATTTCCAACCGGTTCGCTTTGCTATGGCAGCTCAATCAGCATCTGCTCAAGGCGTCATCGAGAAACAGCAGAGCTCTTACGCTACAACCAGATCGTCAACATCGGGAGAGAGCACGTTTGCGCGGAGCGCATGCCGGATGCTCGTGGCTCTGTGAATAGGCGCGACGTAGGCCATTTTGTCTCCCTCACCGCAAAGTAGGAACTGGCTGAGATGAAGTGGTGCTGAAGTTCTGCTCTCGACGAGAGCTATCCCAAGAGCTCCATGTGAGGTGCCGGCTTAGGTATCCAAGGCCACTGCGTCACTGGGGCCGGAGTTAGGACGGACTACAGGGGTTGTAGTGGGGTTTCGGCGCTAGCCTTTGCTGTCGGAATTTCGTCCAGGCCATGCGAGATGCCGTTTAGCGGGGCATCGCTTGGCTTGGTCAACCGCGGAGCAACCAGCTAGAAACCCAACCCGCATTTGATCCACGGTTGAGATAGTAAACAAGACGAGTCCCCGGCTATTTTGCGCCTTCATAACCACCTAATGTTTCACCCACTAGATCGGCGTCCATGAATTGCAACATTGAAGCCATGGAATGGCTACAACCGCTTACAGCTCCCAATGGAGGTCTCCCTCCCTGTGCCTTCTATTGCACCTTCCCAAGATGTGGTGGAACTCACCGCGAGAGGACCAGGAGGAAGGCAGTGTCTCTTCCTCCTTCCTCACCTAGATGTGATTTGGACTTCTGCCTAGGGTAGAGGCTTGAAAAGACACCGACCTGGCCTTCATCATCAGCTGGATGTCATAAACATGCCAACAACACTTCACGCTGTCATCCCTAACATCTATGGCGTATTTCTTCCAGCCAACATGTTCCTTTCTACTTTTTAGAACCACATCATGAGTTCCAGCACAGTCTCGACTGGACAAGGCGCGGGTGCTGCCAAGTATGCACTCTCAGAAGGTTGCTTTTATCATCATCGAGACGCTCCGTATCGATTTCAGGATCAGCTTCACCAGCTTCAAACAACCCGTTTACCAGTTGAGACAGATGGACTGGTTCACCAGCCAGGTCTCGTTGACACCCCTCTTTCACACCCGAGAATCCAGCTGGACTCTCCTCCTGCAGACCACTATGAAGACTCGTTGCTGATTGATGATATCGTTCCTCGCCCAACAGTATCGTCATCAGAAAGGAATATACGACAGTTACGATTTCCGCGTGAAACACTAGATCTAGGTCACAATCTCGATCAAGATTTTCGAAAATACATCAACGACGTATACGACAAAAGATCTTGCAATATCTTTGGCGAATGGCTTCCGTTGAGCCCCGTCAATAACAATAGAGATGAAGGCATCGAATTTCCATATACGACATCGCGATGGCAGCTACTGGCGCTTCGAGAACTAGAACGTGAAAGTATTTCGATTCCTGAAAAAGCACTACCAGATCTTCTCGGCGAAGACTCTGCGAAACAAATGAATGACCCAACGTGGCGCAGAGAGCTGTTTCAGTGGCACAAGGTGATTCATGTTGACTTCATCCTAAGGATGAGCTGACAACACATAGCAACCAAGAGTCTATCCGGAACCGATTTCTCTGCCCCTTTCTCCAGCCTCTGAGCCTGCTGATCCTTTCGTGCCAAATTCAGATGCTATGGTTATTGATCTAACTTCGGAACCCGACAGTCCCATGAATCCAGCAGTCGAGAAATTGCAACAAGGGCTGCAAGACGGACGCTTGGACTCAGAGCCAGCTGCTCCGTCGACTCTGTCTAGCTCTCCTCCTACAACCAGTGCTGCCTTACTAGGTGCGACGGCGAGCAAGACCTCAAACCTTAAACTCGACGTGCCCCTGATGACCTCCAGTCCCCAAAGCTTTTCCAAGCAGAATCTTCACGGCGAAGCCTTCGAGCTGGAAGAGATGGAAACAGAGGGAAGCTTTCAATATCAAACAAGGTCTTCAAGAGAATCCCCAGGGTTTTTCGACGACGCAATGCTTGCAATCCTAGATGGATATCATGAACAGGCAGAGCAGATGCTAGCAAACGAACGACCGAATCTAGCGAACTCGCTGCTAAGAATGGAAGTTCCAGCTGTCGATTTCCGTATCTCTGACCCCGATTGGCTTCAGCATCTATCAAGCTCCCAAGATCAGTTCAACTGGCTAAAAGAAAACCTTTCGTCCGCCTTCCAGCTTCCTAATCCATGTCACTTAACCGGCCTGGGAGCTTCACTAAAGTGGACGCCTGTCCCTCAGGGAAGCGGCCGGGTTCCAGTCAACGAGGGGATTGAACAACTTGGACAAGCGGCCAGAGATCTGTTAAGCTTAGGTGTTTCTCAATTACACAGCCAAGACTATGTTGTCAAGCCTTCTAGGTTGAAAGTTTTCCAGTTATTGGACGATGAACAGATCGAAGATGCGGATACAACGCAAACACTCTCACCTGTTCCTGCACTTCACGGAACTCCTTTAGAAGCCCAGTCTTCCACGAAACCGACTGCGGCCAACAACAATCTTACCCTGGATGCCTTGTTAAAATCCAGACAGCAGAGTTTGAGAAGGAACACTATGGAGGATGCACCTCGCCTTCCTCTGGATTCTACTAACTCAAACACTACTGGCAGGTTGCTGTCCAGCTTTCTGGAGCTTCGTTGTTCAAAGAAGCGGAAAACAACAGATACCACTTCTACACAGCCGCCTGTCAATGCTAACTCGCCGTCTCAACCCTCCCTAAATGGTCCAGCAATGCATCATCGGCTCCAAGAAGCTAATCACAGTGGGATACATAAGGCTTCAGCCCCTGACTTTTGCATTCCCATGGAAAAGTGCCGATATATCGTATCAACAAATTTAAATCAGAATGTCATCTCACAGTTGGAGAAATCCTGGCCACAGGTTGAGCTTGTGGATCGAGATTTCTCACAGTACAACTCAGTGGTCTGGTCACAGGCTTTAGTTCAACCAACAAAGGTTGCCTCATCCGTGGTTTTTGAAGCTGATATCTCCTTATGCCCATCAGCAGGCATAATAGTTACAACAATGCTGAAAGTTAGACAAAGACCTCTCCCTGGCTCACACGATTTGACACCACTTCGTGAGCGAGTATACCACTCAAGCAGCAAATACGAGTCGCTTTTTATTCTGGTCTCCGAATCAAATCCAACGGGCGAATATGCCAGTTCACAGAACGCATCTGACATAGCTGCATACGCTGATTTTGTGCGCTTTACCACGAGCCTCCGAGCAGGTATTATAACGTACTTGGTTTCGGGCGCAGAGTGTACGCTTTCCAAATGGATCCTAGCACTGATGTGCCGTTTTGCGACACAGACATACCATTTTGGTCAATCTCTTGACTATCGAGATACAACGTGGGAACTGTTTCTGTGCCGGGCTGGACTTAATATCAGCGCTGCAAAAGTTATCTCGAGAGCTCTCTTCTCAGAATACGAGAACTTTGGCCTGGCCTTTTTCCTAGCCATGACTGCAGAGGAAAGAGTCTCCAAGTATGGTCAGGTCATGGGAGGCGAAAGGGTACTGAGGAATGTATCCAGTGTGCTTCAGCGAGGTTGGGCATCTGCATGATGTCCTGCCGGACCAGGTAGCGACCAGAAACTACAATGCACTGTTACTACACCCTACAAATGCCGGTAGCTCATCGTCTCGTGAAGCCACTAGATCTTGTCCTCGGCATCTACTTGGTGTTTACCCGATTGGAATTCGTTGGCGCCAGTTCTTCAAAGCATGCAAGAATCGGTGATTCAACATGCCTTGACGTTTTGACAAGACTTTCGCAGCCACGTCGCAGCACATAACACAATGCCCGCTGAGCCAGGCGAGGCAACTTCTATTGCTCTGTCCCGTTGTTACCGTCTACATTTCTACGTCTAATCATGCAAATGCTCAAATTCTAGACGATGACCCAAATATGCAGACGGAACAGAGAATCGTCTATCATGAATGATTTAGCATACTTCCCACATCGGGCGAGGGATTACGCGCAGGGGCAAGGCGCCATGTGTCGTTTTTAAGCCGACATAGACGACTCGGCGAGATGGATTCGCGAGAGTGACAGAGCGGGATGCGAGACCGTAGTAGTCGGAGATGGAATGTGTGAGCCAGCGCCTTGAACTTGTTAACAACGAGCATCGGAGATTGTGCAAATGGAATGAAACTCACTTGAAGGCAGCACTTTCGTCGGTACCGAATGAGTCAAACACCATGCCGGAATCGACCGTCTCCTGTGACACCTCTCGATGGGCGTGTTTCCATCTCGCCTTTTTCTCCCTCAACTCCCTCATGGCACCGTTTCTGCCCACGAAGACAATCTCCTCGTCGTCCGAGTCCATCTGCTCAGCTGCACTATCCGCGTCCTCATCCGCAGCCACGGCCTCTGCCTCAGACATTGCCTGTTGACTGCACAAGAACTGCCTGACGGGTTCCTCAAGAGCACGCACCCACATACGGACAACAGGGCTGCGCTTGGTTGCCTCTCGCAAGTCTCGAGGTACCTCACCGGCACCCAGGCCAGTGGCGCTCCCCGTCTTGAGCTGCTGCTTCTTACGTGCGGTCTGGAGGCGGATGGTCTTCTCTTCGACGCGCTGGCGCACACCACGGTCCCAGAACTGGGCGAGCTGATACGGGACGCGATGGATTGGGTGCGTGGGATGAACCTCGTAGTCGGATGGCAGGGGAGGCTGCGCATTCGGAACGTGCATTAGGCGGTCTGACATAACGTGGTCCACGATCAGCAAGGTCTGGCATTAAATGAGGCAACCAGAGAGCCGAGCTGCTCTCGAGTCACGGATCATGTCATACCATTCTCCCAGCGGCGGCGCTGACGACTCCCCTCCTTGCCCTTCAGGAGCGCCTCTCGTCTCTGCTGGCTATCCCTCCTCGACGGAGGCCGTCTCGGAGTCGAAGTTGGCAGCTCGACTTCGTCAAAGTTAACATTGCGTTGCGCAGACTCATTCTTGACCTTGGGAGCTTCGTCGATGGGGATGGCAAGCGGGCTGCCAGTTCCACGGGCGACGGGCGAAACGCTTAGGGATTGGAGGGCCGAAATGGTCCAAGCATCAATGTCGATGGACGACTTTGTTACCGGAGTGGGAGGGGACTGAACCTGGGCGGCCGACACTGGAGTGGTGGCCGTAGTGGTCGCGGGCTGCTGATCGGGAGGTGGCGGGACAGCGCTGTAGATGGCCATGATGATAAGACGTCTCGGGATGGAAATGCGGGGGGATGAGCCGTCGATAGGGGAAGGTGATAAGACTACTATTAAGGATAATAGATGTCTGGAGAGGAGATTGACAATCTCAATGGATGCCCCGGATGGCAATGGCAATCTGGGAGGAAGAGGGACCTCTAGGGTTCGAGGTGATGAGAGAATAAAAGGAGCAAAGTGTAGGTGTTCGTCGGAGCTGTGCAAGATATGGAGGTGGTGGTTTACTTGATGCCGCGATTGGATGCCCTCAGACATGGAGAACCGATACGTACAGTTACAAGCCGGAACCATGACACGCGGTGATTCATCCGTCTAGATGGGCCAATCAGAATGCCAGCGCATCCCACACCACAGGGGAGCCGCAGGGGGATGCGAGTCACCCGCCGCCCGCTCCTCCGCAGTCTCCGCGGGGGCCTAGGCCTTTCATTCTTCCACTAGAAGCCTTTGCTGCGTGGGCGTGAGCTGAGCTATCGACTTCGTTTGGCCGAGGCTCTCGTTCGCAAGCGGCGAGAAAATGCATGATGCTGCCCGGTGATGGTTCCAGCTGATGTCCGAATTCCTCTCTGTTCTTGCGTTCTCAAACATGAAATTCCAAAGTCCTAGAATCCTATCAAGGGACTTTGCTCATGAATGCTGACTTCGAGTCATCGCAGAAGCCCCCACACTACCCCAGCAGCTAGATGAGTCAAGCAAATGGATATCAAGGTGCATCATAGGCAAAAGAAAACTTGTACATGCTTCTAATGGATAAAGTATGCTCTCCTAACTAAAGTAAATATCAAACAATATGAGTAATTATGGATATCAATGCTCGCTATAAACCCTGAGTTGCGCCGGTCATTTGCGCGACCAGCACATTCAGTGCTCGGTGGTCTCGTAGTTCCTGTGAGGGTTGCCTATTCCGCCGGGCCTCAGCAGCGGTTGGCTTTCCCTTTCAATGGCGCGTTCCTCGCGCTCTTGGATGTCGTCGAGATCGTCTTCCGTTTCCGCGTATCGTTCCGGATGACCGGTAAAAGGTCCCGGCAGGCCACGCTCCCAGCCCTCCGAGTAAGTTCGGTTAGCCGCAGGCCTTTGAGGAGTGCTCGAGTACTGGACAGGCGATTGCGGTGCGCTGTCGACGTAACCGTTGGCATAGGTGTCGCGTCGTCGCGCGGTGTATTCGTAATAGACACCCATGATAAGCACCGAGCCCTGCATAGACGCCGTGATCAGGTAGATGACCCAGGTGCTCCATCCCTCCCATCCCAGTCGGCCGAACAAGCTCGCCGCAAACAAGAAGCCGCCTGGAGTTTGGATACACATCATGGGAATGCTTAGACTCCCGACGTGCTTGAGGTGGTAGGTCATCCAGATCTGGGGTACATATTGAATAGCAGCCAGAACCGTTGCCATGATGCCGAGCAAGTTGGCCCAGAAGACGAGGTGGTCAGGAAGAGCAATAAAGAAGACGCCCGTCAGGATGACAACGATGAGACCGTGAAGGACGCAGAGCAGGCCGACCATGACAGCGGTCTGCCATCGAGGGGCATCTCCGCGGAGATCCTCTGGGGGAACATTGGCTTGCCTGTAACGGAAGAAGATGAGGAAGAGGACGAGGCTGTTCCCAGTGTCAGCTGAAAAGGTCAAGTAAATAGGCACATGATACTAACATGAGGCTGAAGCAGACCCATTGGACGCCGAGCTGGGCAACACCGAGGAGACCAGCTGCGCACTCAAAGGTACCAATTTCCTTGCAACAGCCGATGGCAGCTCGGGACGGCGGGACGGTCAAGATGTTGGCGAAGCCGGCAGTGGCGGAAGTGACTCCCAATAGGACAAAATACGGAGAGATGCCCTCCGAAGTACCGCGCGAGATGATGCGGTAGTGCTGGGGGAGGTAGGACACGAGGATGCCGAGTAAGATGACACTAGCAACATGACAGTCAGCATCGAAACCATTCGCTTGGGACTGGGAACAAAGGTTGTAGTTGCAGTTGCAGTTGTAGGGGAGGCGCACATGGAGACGATAAGCTCAAGATACGAGGGCGTCTTGAGGCGGGCACATTGGTCTTCGTTGGAGGCGAAGACGTCCATGATGGTGGATGTTCAGTTACAAGCCAGGCAAGGCAGCTCAGGCAGGACGTGGGAAGTGGATGCAGCAACTCTGGGTCTGGGTCTGGGTCTGTGGGTGTTGAAATCCCACGGGACAAGGACCTAAAAGAAAGGATCGCCAAAGGAAATCACGAGATCAGAGACAGATCAGGGGTCTCCCCAAAGACCCAAAAGGTACTGCGCTCGAGGCGTTGGGCCGGGGGTGGGAAGAGCAGCAAGAGAGAGCGTGTGAGAGACGGGACGAGAAAAAGGCGAAAGGGCGCGCGTGGGCGGGCGTTGCTGGGTGTGACGTATGATGGTGTTTTAGTCGTATTTTTGGGGTCGCGAGGCTGCTCTGTTGGCGAGCGAGAAGAGGGGGCCACCCTCGCAAGCGGAGTTAGAACGGACGGGGGATACGAGATGGTAAACGAGGACGCCCAGGCCAGCGACGGAGCGTCTTGTTAGCGAGGTGCGGGCGAGGCGTGAGCTACGATGGCACCTTGTGGGTGTTTGTTGTGATGGGTAGTGACGGGTGGTGACGAGAGGAGAATCGGAGTAAGATGAAATCAAGGAGGAGGAGCAGGAGGAGGAGCTCTACAAGTTTCGGAGAATTAATAAACCTTGGTCGAGAGCAAAGACGATGAAAGGATGGGATCTCCGATGCAACCAGGCGGGCATGCAATGGAAAGGACGGGATGGAGAGGAAAGGTACCGAGCCCGTACTGTAGTGGAGGTTACGTACCGCACCGTACCTTATTAAAGCGATAGCAACCGCTCCCAGAGGAAGGTGCCGGGCAAATCACGATGCCCATGGATGAAACCTTGAAGGCAGGCGGCTCAAAACGGTAACTCTATGGAAGGGTGCCTGGGGCGTCCTGTCCTCCAACGTCAACAGGTACTGCGCAGGAAAGTCGACGGATGGGACCCTTATGAGGTAATGCCAATCATGATTCTGCATGGATAGCGAGCCCAGTTTCAATACCAGCTCCTGCTATTACTAAGGCTCGCATGGAGCACTCCCGTCCCTCGTTTTCCCGTCCATCGCCATTTCGCAACCTCCATCTCAACTTACACCATGGACGATCCCGACCCTGCAATACAACTAGACCCCGACGCCCACCCGGCCGATCGCCCCCAGAAACCATCGCCGTCTGTCAGCCTCGTTGCTGAAAATCCCATTGCTCGACAGCCTCGGAATGACATAACCGACCAGCAATCGCCCAGCGCGCCCGCAACACCCCAGAGCAGCAATTCGCCCTTCTACACCTCAGCTCAATGGACCGCCGACGGAACCTCGCTCCTCGTCTCGTCCTCCTTGAACTCAATATCTACCTTTGTCCTCCCTGACGATCTCCTCGACCCATCCGCGTCTCGCCCGCGCCGCCTTGAGCCTCAATCCTCGGTATCCCTCCCTGAACCGTCCCAGACTATCGCCGCAGCGCCCTTCTTCTCCCTTGCCGAGCCCGCCTCCCAGATCGCCCTCGTCGGATGTCGCGACCACCCCATCCAACTCTACCACCTCTTCCCTCCCGATAACGATGGCGTCGCATCGCGTGCCGCCCCGCTTGCCTCGTATAAGCTCATCCGCCGGGAGACGGAGGAGTACATCACACCCTCATCCATGCTGTGGGAAGCGACCGGGTCGCATTTTCTCTGTGGCTCTGCGAATCGCCTGGACTACTTTGACATGACACGCCCGGGCTCTGATGGCCCTCTTCTCACCATCCCCACCATCCCCTCCAAACGACACATGCCGAAGGGTGGCGGTGTGGGTATGAAAGGTACCGTCGCATCCCTCGCTGCCTCCCCCGTCGATGCCAACGGCAGTAGTATTGTTGCAGCCGGGACTTGGACACGCTGCATTGGGCTGTACGATCTCCACCGATCTGACAAAGTTATTGCCAACTGGTCGCTCCCGCGCGCCGAGGAAATAGACGGAGCAGTTGGAGGTCAAGGTATTGTCCAAGTGCGTTGGAGCCCCTGCGGCAGGTACCTCGTCGTAAATGAGCGTCATGCCTCTGGCCTTCTAATCTACGACATTCGCGGCACTGGCGAGCTTCTCTGCACATTGCGCGGGCGGAGCGCACCCACGCAACAGAAGATGACCTTGGATGTATTCACAGGTGACCCCTACGCGGAATCATCATTCTTTGAAGTCTGGACAGGGACTCATGATGGTGGCGTGGTTGTCTGGGAGGGGGTAGGTAGCCAAGTCGGAGTTGTAGAGCCCTCATGGGACTGGTCGGCTCATGATGCACCGGTAGGCAGTACTGTGCTTCACTCAAGCGGCTCTGTAGTGGCAACCTGCTCAGGCGGATGGGGATTTGGCGAGGTATCAGATGCACAGACAGTATTCGACGAGTCGAGCGTTAAAGTCTGGTCGATAGGGGGTTGACCGGCCCTCGTTCATCATGATAGGCTCCATTATGATGCTCCTTGTAGGATGATCTCTGGACGTCGAGTCATGAAACCGGAGCTGTGCATGTCAAGATGTTACAGGACCTTAAACCAGAGCCACAAGGATGCTCGTAATGACGTAGGTTATGTACTGCCCAATTGTGAGATGCTCCAGGATCAAACCCTTCACGATGAAGGCGCCCAATTCTTTGACACAGATGGAATTTGTGTGGAGGCATGGCGGTCCAACTGTGGCTGGGAAATACTTGATTTAATCTTGTTCGTCTATATGTATCATTAACTATCTACCATGAATCCTCCCACTCATGACCGTGTGGCCATCATATCTCATGATTAACCCATGTCCAGGCCCCGGCCCATCTATCGGATCCAATCCAAACCGAGCTAGGTCTTTGTACCGCGTTCCATACTTCCAATCGTCTTATTACAAGCCCGAGCTTGGATTTTGAATGCAAGCAGCTGGTCCTCCGGATATCAATTCCCCATGCTTGCCTCGCCAAAAACGCCAATCCAGTTGAAAACAAACCTTTGATTACAGTGCCGTCGTCTGGTGTCGTATTGTCCTAGCCATCTCCCTGGTCGTCAAATCATGTACAAATGGTACTTTGGTTTATAACCATCCTGGGCCCCGGTTCTGCTGCCATAGTGGACCGCCTCCGCCGCCGCGCGGGCCCGGATAAGCCGCCATAGGACTGCTCATGGTCCCGGGGGTGCTGATGGCCGTGCCTGGCCTTGGTTCCTCCTCGCTGATCCGCCCTAGGCCTGCATTGTAGTTGTGATTGAAGTCTTCGACCTCGCGGGTTAAAGGCATCTCGTCATGCTCCATTTGCGGACCTCCGCCAACGGCGCCCGCTGCCCCAGCACCGTAGCCGTACGACGTCGGGGCATCCCAAGGGTCTGTACCTGGATAAGCGTCGTTGTTGCGTATGGGGGTGATGTTTCGTTGAGCAACGGGGATCGGCGGGGGTGGTCGCGTTTCATCAACCTCCTGCATTGAAGGTAGCGGCGAAAAGTTGTGACTATTCTGTGAAACGGGACTAGAAGGAAAAAAAAACTCTGTTAGCACAAACGCTCTTTTTGGGGTCACCTTTTGGGTGTGATATAGAATGGGCGCTTACCCGACGTGCTGCACTTTGTGTTTCAGGCCCGGCCCCTGGCGCGTGTTGCCCTTCTTGCGCCGCCATAGGAATATGCCGAGTGCAACGAGAGCTGCAAGGGCGGCAACACCGCTGATAGTGCCGCCGATGATGGCGCCCGTGTTCTTGGAGCCATTATCGTCGCCGTCCGTATCGGGGGCCGATGCTGCGGTCGAGGTGGTGGAATCATCGTCTGTTTCGGTGGCTGAAGCGCTCTCTGAATTAGTCGCTGTGCTGGCGGTTTCTGTCTCTGTCTCGCTTTCTGTTGATTCTGTCGAGGATTCTGTCGTGGCCGAGCTTGTTGTCTCGGTCGTTGAAGTCTTAGTTGTTGAGGTCTTTGTTGTTGAAGTGTCGGTTGTCGAAGCGTCCGTGGTGGTGGAACCAGTGCTAGTCCTTCTCTTCGTTCCCAGCGTCGTCGGTTCGGACAGCGACGTCGCGGTCGCTGTGAGAGGCGCCTCTATGCTCGTGAGCTGGATAGCAGACTTGCCCGAAGCCGTTGCCACCACATTTGTCGCCAGTCCCGATGTCGAACCACAGCCAAACTGGAAAAAGCCCCCCTCGTAGCTGTTCTTGTAGCAAGAATTACTTCCCCGACAAGTGAAGACATACGGATTCACCTCCGTTTGCGGTCCGCTGTCAGCATCGACGCAGCCCGTAAATACGCCCTGCGTGCAGGCTCCTTCATCAGGACAGCATCCCACAGCCCCAGCCCCAACATCCGCCACACAATGCGAGCCAGCAGAGCAGGTCGCAGGCAGTGCAGGATCTCCCCCTACATAGCCACAGACGGTGTTGAGCTGTCGGCGAAGCAGGAATGCATCAAACTCTTCGGGCCCAGGCGTCGCGACGAGGGGAAACGGCACAACGTTCAGCTCATGATAGTCGACCGTCTTTGTCGGTCGTGGCAGCGCGTGGCCGGTGGCGACACTGACGATGCTGGAGAGGACGAGAAGCGAGGCGGCGGGCGGTAGGCGTGCCATGAGATCGGCGGGGGTCATAGTCGCAGTCTCGTGATCTCAACCAAACATGGTCTGGCGGCCGTTGCGCGAAGTGTTTGTGGACCGAGAATTGGTGTAGGCGAGATCGTGTGGGCGGGTTGTTTGGTGTAGATCCGAATAAAAAAGAAGAAAAAGAAAGCAAGACGAACAGGGTCGGAAAGGAAAATTACCGCCCGGGAAAAAGGACGCAGACGGCGACAATGAGCAACAGATGATGTAACAAAAGGGAGTAAGATAGGTACAAGGGAAGAAAAGAACGGGAAGAGAAGGAGGAAGGAAGCCCTTGAACGAAGGGGGGCTGTAACACGAGGAACCCGGGAGGAGTCTCTCTCGGCCTGTCTCTCAGTCTGTCGATGTGGGCTGGTGTTGGATCGGTGGGGAGAGGTTTCGTAGCTCGGTTGCTAGAGCAAAGGAACCAAGGGAAAAAGGGAAATAAAATGGGGGGCTCAAAGACGGGGGAGACCCTCGAAACCCGTCCCGCCTGGAGTTCGACACGGCCTTCTTTTTCTAGTCGGTGGCCCGGGGGGACAGACAACCCTGCCTCTCGATTTATGGGCGGGCTACAGCAGACGCCAGGCTCCTTCAGGGATTAGGACAGAAACTCAATGGGCGGCCAGAGGCAAAAAGGCCAAGGGTTCTTGTTTTATACAGCCGACGAACCAGGGACCGGGGGGCTTAAAGTGCTGGCAGCGGGTGGGCGTTGGACCGGCA
>JAAGWO010001266.1:0-12481 GCA_013266205.1 Fusarium decemcellulare | reverse complement strand
CGTCTAAAGAATACGACATGGGTGATATCGAAGTTCCCCTCTTATCCGTCGCCAACTGGGGTGGCATTTTACTCCATCTACGTGGAAATATCGAGGGATTTTGTCATGCGGGTTCCTCGCAGAAATGGCTTCGAATAATCACAGGTCGTCATGACCTACCTTTTTACTATAAAGAAGAGGTCGAGATACAGCGTTCGTTCTTGGATGCTTTCCTCAAAGGTCACGATGAGGCTGGCTGGACCACTGGCAAGGTTCCACGTGTGGACATGGTCTTGCGCAAAGGCGATGTCGGATTCAATGACGAAGTTGCCGAGAGAACTTACCCACGCCGCACAGAGCACGAATGGCCTATCCCTCGCACGCAATGGAAGAAGTGGTATTTGACGCCAAACAAGACGCTCACACTGGAAGCTGCGAAGGCTGTAAGCGAAAATCGGGTTAAGTTATCGTACGAAGCCTTGGGAACCTTGGAGAACCCCCAGCTCGTTCAATTCACGACAGATCCATTCCAGAGTGAGACGGAAATCACCGGCAACATTGTGGCCCATCTCATTATCAGCGCCAGCGCGTTGTCTAGCGGTCCTACGCCTTCCGATATTGATCTGTTCATTACACTCCGCCACATCTCACCCAAGGGCAACGAGGTGTTTTACACAGGAACAGCCGGCGATCCAGTGCCTCTCACCAAAGGTTGGCTACGAGTCAGCCTCCGTCGTGTGAACACCTCACACCCCAAGCATCGAGACTACCTTCCTTGGAGGGAGTATCTTAGCACAGATGTACAGCCCGTGATTATTGGTGAGCTTTACGAAGTAGATGTTGAGGTGTGGCCAACGAATGTGGTGCTTGAGCCTGGTGCAAAACTTGTCCTAGAGGTCTCCAGTGGGGATACACAGGGTTGTGGCATTTTCAAGCACGACGATGAGATTGATAGGTGAGTGACCCAAGATCTATGATTTGTTAGTCGTTTCAAATGGAGAACAAGTATTCTAACCACGAGCTTTCCATCTCCAGGGCGCCTAGCAAGTTCCAGGGCATGAATCACATTTGTTTTGGACCCAACCTGATCAACTATGTCACTCTACCGGTAATCCCACCGAAAGAGTAAATGTAGCAGTATCATGGTGCGGTGGTTGCGCCAGATGGATGTCAGTGTTCATAGACTAGGATCAGGTCAGGCTTCAGATAAAGATTAAGAAGAAGAAGTTTGAAATTGAAGGTCTCCACTTATTTATTCATCATATTTCTCGATTTATTTGCCAAATTTTACGCGGCCCCAAGCCAGAGAATTAGGTACTAACTCGCTCAATTTACGATTCACACAGTGGTCTTTGAACTGCGTGAGCTGATAACTACCAAAGCCTGTCTACTTACACAGTCACCTCTTTCCAGGTCCCAATAGTATACTGACTGTTGCACATATTGGTCAACTCCCAGTCTTCAGCGCCAAACTCGGCTGGTGCTCCTTCATCAGCCTTGCCCCCAGCCGCACCAGCCGCAAAGCAAAGCGGCATGAAATGGTCATCCGTTGCATGAGCTTCTCTGTAGAGGGGATGCTTCATCAACCTTGTGATCGCCTTCCTGAGTCTCGGTCCTCCTCCTCCGCGGATCGCATCTTCCACGCTCTGTCTAAACTCGAGAGCCCAAGGTTCCGGTGGCGTAGGCTGAGCAAAGTTATCCCCATAGAGAATCATAGGGTCCCAGACATTTCTGAAGAGATTATGCACGGCACCTCCGGAGCCGATGAGTAGGTAACCCTCTGCTCGCAGTGGCCTCAAGGCGAGGCCAACTCGCATGTGATAATGCGGATCAAAGTAAGCGTTCATGGAAATGATAGTTGTTGGGGGACAGCCGTTTGGGAACATGCGAATAAGAATCAGATAAGTGTCATGGATCCAGTTGAAGTCCGGATTCGGATGTGCATTGAATCCCGAGGCTCGAAGCTGTGATACGCAACGTTCTGCCCCAGAGAGGTCCGGATTTAACACGTAGTTCTTATACTTGTCTGGGTGCACGTAGGCGACAGGCGACTTCTCCGGTTTAGGATTGGCGCTGACCTCGATGGCATCGTGTTGAGAAGCAGCCCAGTGCGCGCCCTGAAGCCCCCGTCAGTACTTAATTTTAGATAAAGTGGCATGGTTATCCCTTCGGCAGAGGATGATTGTGAGTACTGACCATTATCACAACGCCCTTGATACCACGTGACAGCGCCTCGTCACCGCATCGCTTCCAATAATCAGCTGACTGGGATTCTTCGCCCAGCATCATGGTCGAGCCATGAGAAAAGATGTGTACAGGAGTCAGCGACATGCTTCTTGATGCTTTCAGGGGTGATTGGAGCGATTGCCTTCTGTTTCCTTTACTGGGAGTGAATTATTGCCCTTCTTGAATAATAGGCATTTAGCTCAAATGTCCACATACCGGAGGGCGGTCGGCATGTGGGCAGCCAATGCCGATAGGCTTTGGGTCTCCCTCGTCGAGGCAGCGCAATTAGGTGTAGTTGGAAATTTGCTTTAGCACACTCTTTGGTAGGTATTTTCCGAACTTGGAATGAAACTATGATACAGCTGCGAGCTCATTGTTTGAACTCACTTACGAAAACCGTCGAAATAACGCCTTGCCGACAAAGAATACCGCGGCTCCTGCTCCCACTGCCACGGGCATAAAGATAGTAGAAATCCCAACCAGTACACCACGCTCAAAGTAGCCAACATCCTGCTTAGCGGGCCCCCTTTCCTCGGGACGTAAACTCTTCCATAGCTCATTTTTGTCTCTTGTCGAGGTTGTTTGTGTCAATAGCGTATCTAACCTAGATGAGAGCTGCGTAGTCTGAGAAAATTGTGGCCGCGGGACACTGAACATTTCAAGAGAGAAACGGGTTGGTAGATTTGCTGGGAACCTACGCGGTGCTGCAGGGCCGACTGATCAAAAGTCAGCATCGTTATAAAATAGTTCTAACCTTACAACTCTTAGCGCCATCTTGGAGGTTCACTTACCTAGCAGTTCTGTTGGGATCGTATTTGCGAAACCTACATCTGCATCGACAAATTGCAGAATGTATTTGCAGGTTTTGGCATCTCCAAAGACAAAGGTAGCAAGGTTCGGCTCGGAAGACAGGCCATTGACAGTATCCACCACATCCTCAAGACTGCGGTAAGGGCAGATTCGGAAAGTGCGTTCTTGGAGTTTACTATAACTAGCAAGAACATGCCTGTTAGTTATTTTGTGTCAGTATCAACTCTTTCATTGGATATGATGTATAGAGAGACACATACCTGTCGGTAATCTCTACTACTTGGCCCCAAACACCAGAGCTGATACACCTGGAGCCTTTAGCAAGACCACTGTCTACCACCGAACTTTCCTTCGAGCGGCTTTTCAATATTTCATAATGGTCATCAGGAAATTTAGAGACGCGTTTCAGAAGCGCGTCGACAAATTCATCCTTTGCAAATTCATTGACAAAGATGATGTCCGGGGCGTAGGGTGAAGTGCCGCCAAATGCCGTCCGGGCTTTCCAAAGAAACTGCGCCGCATCTCCAAAAGGTGACGTTCGGTCAACGATTGCGACAGAAAATGCCTTGTGTGGAAAACTCAGCGAGTTCAGCGACTTGCTGTCTTCGACTTGATTTGCCCGAATGGATGCTGGAATTTCCGCCGGTTCAGAAGAAACAATCTCAACGACCCCCGGGTCTAGAGCTTCTTCCAGTAGCCCTCTAAGAAGTTGAGACAGAGTTTGTAACTTCTGCTCCATCTATAACAACTGATTAGTTATTTATACTGCCATGGAAACTTGAACGGTATTTACCACGAGCAAGACTCCGTTACCAGATGCTATGGCGGCACAAAGCGGCGACAGCGTCGAGAAAAGAAGGGTATGAGACTGGGGCTGAATTATGACAATCCCAATGCCCTGTCGAATTTGCACAGCATCTTGGCCCCGAGAAACTGAATATTCAATGTCCAGTTCATTCCGTGGCAAGGTCTGGTCGAGATAGGACTTGATAGCTGAAACAGTCAGGAAGAGCTCGGCGAATGCTTCCTTTTTGGTAACCCGAAAATCGGTAGTTAGGGCGTCGATCAAGTCATTTTCCCTCTCGATCAGTAATGATTGCATCTTTGCTAGTTGCTGTTGGCGGTAGAAGGCGTTGGCTAAACGCCCGTCGGCGACCGTGTCTTGGAGCCCAGCGATGGCGTCTTCGGTGCTGCGGGACATGGCTGCACGGTTGATTCAGTGACAGATAGACCAGCAATGCCGTGCTTCCAACTGCTGCAGGCGCTGGCGTTGCAGTGTTTCGCGCTGGGCACTGATAAATGAGGTGGGGAGACTCGATGTCTGGGTTGCCCAGCCCAGTGGTCGGTTGGTGCACTCCACAAGCCGAGAGGTCGGATGCCCACTTACTTGCCTGCAAAAGGCAGTGCACATGAAATGAAGCGGCACAAACCTAGCGATGAATGAAGTCTTGTAGGCCAATGCTTCATCATTGTTCGCGACTGACGACTACCTTGTCGCTCAATTCTCCATGTCGACCACAACAACCACAACAACTCGTACTTTGAGTACAGTACTGGCCGATTATGAGATTCATTTGTCTCCCGGTCCGGTTGAGCCATCAAATGCGCAGGCTACCACAGGACTTTCAGGGCTCTCCAATCCGCCTGGCTGGCCAACGGATCACCGCCGAGTGCCCCCACACCGACCTGTGAATTATGGGCTCGATCCATTGGAGAGAATGGTCTACAACAACAGATTCGAGCAAGGATTTATCAACACCATGTTCTTCGGGCTCCGTATCATCACGGTATGTCTTGATAAGTATGATCCGTTTGATAAAACAACATGCTAACGGAAACTTTGCGTTGCAGGTCGCTCATAGGACCTGGAAACATACTGTGGGCAGATGGAGAGATGACATATTCCGTTATGAACTTGGAGGTGAACATTGATAGCGTGTATTTATGTACTAGGGGCAGCTCTACTACATCTGGTTGCAATAAACTGTGTTTAAAAGGGTTTGACTCAAGAGGCGGTAATATGCAAAGACATGATCACAAGGCCCAATGCTTGCAGACAATGCGCTGTCAACGAGACCTGCAGAGATAAGAAAGAAACACATTTTAATTATAGCATAATTTTATCTAGCTGTTATGACTTCAATCCTTGTCGTAGCCCGGGATAGTATCCGTCGAATTATCCGTCATTTCTTGTCCTGCAATTACCAGACGCCCAGCCGGTTGCAAAACATACAGCATCCTTGCCCATGAGGTTTCGCTTCTGTTCTTCCAGGCATGGTTTGTTCCTCTCTGGATGGATATGTCACCCCTCTTCATCGTGCGCTTCTCTCCCGAGTCCAGGATTAGGTCGATCTCCCCCTCCAGGACTACGCCGTAGTCAAGACTGATAGTGCGATGCATCGGAGACAATGCACCTGGAGGCATATCTACCACTCTCAAGACAGTGCCCGACGGAATGGTTATACCGGGCAGATTTTGGGTGTAATGCCGGTAGGTGTCAATGTCTCGGTCATTGTCAAGGGGGGCGGGAAACTGGTCTGTGGCGTAGCAGAGGGCAAAGTCGACATTGTCGGGAAGAGTCTGAAATGGAGCCTCTTCTGATATGGCATCAGAGAATGTGGTTTTGCCATCGGATGCGTGTGTGGTGATGAACCGCTGGATTGGTCTGATATCCTTGCGGGTGTTGTCTGCTGAGGCCATTATTGCGTTTGAAGCGTGGCTTTGATCCAAAAAGGGTAATTTACAAGGCTAGAGTGATTCCAAGCAAGATCCAGATGCCACTCAAATACCCCCTATATGACACAAGAACTCGGAAATACCGGATTGTTCTACCTGGGGGCCGATGGAGAGTCGAGGCTTGCCCGCACTCGGGGGAAGTACAGTCCACTTTCCGAGGCGGGGGAGGCACGCACCCGAACGCCCGCCTCTCGAGCAGTGGGCAAACATGGGCTAGCCGAGACCTCCCTCATATAGGCTACTAGACCCGTTGTAGTTAGGTAGGCGAGCTTCACTAAGGTTCATGAAAGAGTGGTAACTATTCTGGCATTTTCTCCCCTGCAAACCCGGTGTTGTGCGTTTGATGCTCCAACCCCGAGTCCGACCATGATTTTTGAGATACCGGGACAAGTGTGGAACCAGCAAATTCAATATGCCGTGTACTTCCATAGATTTGTGCTGGTAGTATGGCATCTTCCCTTTTCCCTTAACTCTACATATGCGTAGCTCAACATCTACAATACTTGGGCATCGTAGCAGAGGCTCACGGTCCTTGGCTCTTTGCGGCGGGATAACCTCAAAGGTCAACCTAGCTGAAATATCAAATAGTCAGTCAAAAGAAGCAAAGCTCTCAAATGAAGAGGCAATCTACCATACAAAGTAGTGCATTTGCATACCAACTTCTCGATTAATAGGGTCCAAAAATCACAGGGATATCAACTCGTGATCGATGAAAATTTGTTATTGGAATGCTCTAAACACCAATAGCATCACATTACAAATTTTAACCATTCATCCAACCTGATTTTCATTGCTTCCGTCACGGGTTGATCCAGTCAATCTTATCCTTGAGGTACAGACTTGCGCGAACATCCCCCGATCTTGCGTGGCCCTCGAAAAGCTCTACTCTAGCAGCTCTGCCACAAAGTCGGCCAAGCTTGCCACTCTCCTCAGCAGATGTCACCTCTTGATAAGTGACAGTACGGAGAAACTTGCCCACCCATAGTCCACCGGTGTATCTAGCTGCGTGCTTCGTAGGCAAAACATGGTTTGTTCCAATGCACTATTCAAATGTTAGCACAATGAATGATGGCCAAGAGGTATTGGAGTGTCTACTGACCTTGTCCCCATACGAGACACAAGTCATAGGCCCAAGGAAGAGAGCTCCGTAATTCTTCATCTTAGCGAGGGCGTCTCTGGGGTTGGCAGTGAGGATTTGTACGTGCTCTGAAGCAAACTCATCGGCAACTTGATAGGCCTCGTCGATGGTATCAGTGACAATCACCTCGCCAAAATTCTGCCAGGAAACACTGGCCACTGCTGCTGTCTTCAAGGTGGTTAACTGCTGATCACAGTACTCGATAGCACGTTTAGCTAGATCCTCAGAGGTAGATATCAGAACAGCCGGCGTGTCTGGCCCATGCTCGGCCTGGGAGAGGAGATCCGTGGCGACCGTGTATGGATCAGCCGTCTCATCAGCGACGATCAAGACCTCGGTTGGTCCTGCAAATAGGTCAATGCCAATCTCGCCGAACAACTGCCTCTTTGCTTCGGCAACAAAGGCGTTTCCAGGGCCAGCGAGAAAGTCCACTTTTGGGACCGTCTCAGTTCCGACGGCCATGGCTGCAATAGCCTGGATGCCACCAAGAATAAATATTTGGTCTGCTCCTGCAAGATACATTGCAGCGATTGTTGCAAGAGGGAGCTTGCCTGCAGCAGGTGGAGTGCAGGCCACGACGTTCCTCACGCCAGCTACCTTGGCTGTCAAGATAGTCATGTGTGCTGAGGCCAGCAATGGGTACCGTCCTCCCGGAATGTATCTGTGTCAGCGGTCAGCTTGGTGAACGCCTGAGTAACGAGGGGGAGGAAAACACACGCGCCGACTGAGTCAATCGGGTTATTCTTTTGGCCCAAAAAGACGCCCGGGGCCATTTCGAGCTCAAACTCCCTCAACGAATCCTTCTGGGCCTCGGCAAATTTCCGCACATTCGACTGAACCGTCTTGATATCTTGAATCACCTGCTCCGGGACCTGTGCCATGACTTGCTCGATGTCCTCCTTAGAGAGCTTGAAGCTAGCAGGTGACCATTTATCGAACTGCTCGCTGTATCGGCGGACAGCATCATCACCTTCCTGGCGAACAGTTTCGATTACTCCTTTCACTATTCCAGCTACATCGACGGTTGATCCATTTGTTTTGGCCCCAGATGCGCTGGAGGCAGCGGGTCGCTTGAGGTGTGTACGGGTCATGATGGCTTTGTGGTGTGAGAGGGTAACTAGCCAGATTAGGGAGTGCTTGCAAATCCTTACGATTAATTGCGTGGACAAGGATATAGAATTGTTTTATTTTATTGTTCTTGCCTGCTCTCATTAACGGCAGCAGTGCCTGTATCTCGTCGCTGTCGCAGGTCTGCCGAAACTTGTCCCGCCCTATCGGCTCTGAGGGGGAGGGGATCGGAAATGCGGGCGTCCCGACCAATTACGCCACCCCGAAGACGCTCATTCGTCAGGCCCAGCTTGACCCTCCGGCTTGACCAGTGAGACTCTATGATGATTGTAAGCATCAGTTACTTGCAGTGCCAGGCAAGGGGAACTGGAGGCATCCCGATCTTCGCGAGATCGCTTTCCTAGGGAATATGGAGTCACGAGTCGGAGCGGCAAGACAATGGCAGAAATATAGGAGTTCCAATCACTATGAATGTCGAAAATTGCAACCATCGAGCGTTGTTTGATAAAGTCTTTCAATCCGGATCTCAGGAAACGACGACTTATCCTGACACTGCTACTTCCATGGTACAAGGAATAGTCCAGTGCTACTATCGCTACAAGCCCAAGTTACCTCATAAGTAGGTAGGTAGTTGTAATAGAAACCTACGATACCCGGCAAGACACAAATATGGTGCATCAACTTGAGTCGGGTAAAATCTGCATTCATTCAAGGCAGCCACCATCGCGTCTATTTCTACCCATATTCTTGGACTCGGCAAGGTGTATACTCATCAGAGGGTGAATCCTGCGTCAACAACAGCATTCTGCCCCGTCGCCGACTTAGACACCACAAATGTTCTAACTTGCTGTACAACATCCTCTACTGTAGCAAATCGATCCAACTTATTAGATTTTCGAGCAAGCTCAAGTCGCGCAGGAGGGAACGAAAGGCCCCATTCCTAGATAGGTCAGTGACTACCCATATCAACCGCAACAGGGCCGGACTGACAGTGAGCAGAATTCCAGGGGAGATGGTGTTCACCCTGATAGACGGTGCTGCTATGGTAGCGAGACACCTGCCAAGGTGGATCTGTGCCGACTTGGTGACTGCGTAAGGCTACATCGACGTAATAAGAGTAATCAGCACTTTGATCATTCACTCGTAAAGACAGCAACAAATTACCACACTACTCCCACTAGGTTTGACTCCTGCCAAACTAGCCGTGCTTACAAACACTGCAGCTCCAGCCTCTCGGAGGTTGCTTTCTTCGAGATACTTCTTTGCTGCGTGGAACAGCCACAAATGGCTTTTCACATTGGTCGTGAAACAGCGGTCCCAATCGTCTTCGTCGACGTTGTCTTCTAGATCGGAGAAATTGCGCATACGAGTCCATCCAACGTTGGAGATAACGACGTCTAAGCGACCTCCGAACCTAGCTGCTGCATCTTCAACAAGATATTTTACTCGAGACTTGTCGCACATGTCTGCTTGGATTGTCTGTATCGATATTGGTGATTTCGTCCACGTTGCATTGCATTCATCTTGGATGCTTTTGGCGAGGTGTTCTGCACGCGACGCATTGCTGTTGAAGTTGATAACCACGTTCATGCCGAGGTCAACGGCCATCATGCGGGCAATGGCAGCGCCGAGCCCACTGCTGGCGGCTGTGACGAGTGCGACTTTTGCTTGAGACATGATGGGGCCTTGTCAGGTCTCGAAGTTCCATTCAGGAGAAGCGATCGATCTTCTCATTGTGATTTTCTTAGGCTTGATTTTGTGCTTTAGTGTCAAGCCTCGCACTTGCTTCTTGCCAGCCTTCTCTCCACTCCCATTCCGAGACTACACTACTAAATCCCCTCACAAGTGGGCCCGAAGTGTAGGTAAAGATTTCCCTCCACATCGGGCTTTTCCTTAAAGGAAAGGTCATCTAAGTGATAATTGCGGTTATCATGATTGAGGTTTGCGTGACTAATTGTTTCTAAACTGCTGTTTACAACTACAACTAGAGAAATGAATGATGAAGACGGAACTACCTCCACTGGCGATGTCGTCTTTCTCCTGTTCGAGCTGATTTTACATGTTCATGGCTCCAAATAGCTTCTCAGTAGTAATACTCAAGCTCCAAAGAACGAATTCGAATATCTCCGCCTCCTGGCAGGGTTACCCCAATGCGTACCACAATTGCATCGCTAGTAGGTGAGAGGAGCACCTTGTCGGCCCTGGCAAGCCCAAAGCTCCATTTAGCCGTCTTCAGGTCAAGCCCATCCCAATAGGGGCCTCCGGCGTTCGGGGAACCCAGAGTGCTCGCCCCAATGCATCCAAGGATATCAGCGTTTTCGACTGGTGGTTCATCGTCGCCGGGCTTGACACAGCGAAGCCAGCCCAAAGTCCATTGGATTGTCGATCCCAGACCAAAGACAGTTGGCTGGTAGTGAAACATGACTTGGAGTTTGAGAGGGTTCTCTTCCTCGTTGTGGATCATGATCTCGCCCACATTGTCGTTGGGCGAGGATATTCGGTATTTGCCATCATTCTCTGGGGTAACTACTTTGCAGTTTGCGCCCAGTATTATGACCGAGGCCCTAGAAGAGGGAGCTTTTGGCTATAATTGGTGTTATTGGATTAAACGTGAGCATTGAATTAGTAGCCAGACTTACCTCGTCGGCCATGATGAGCAAACAGTAGGACTTAAGCGAGACTAGTATTTCCCAAACAAGGGTAATCCCAGCTCTCAAAATAGCGGATGGCAACGTCTTGAACGGTTCAGATGTTAGAAACGGCAATCCTGGCTTCCGACGATCGACGAGAGGCAGTGTGTAAAGACATAGGCGATTGAGATTGCAAATACAGAATATTCGCCGGGTTGAAGGCTATTTAGTCTTTTTATTAACTTAATGTTGGATATGAGGCCTGATGAAATCCTCTCCAGTTGAGCCTAATCGCCTCACCTATGACTGGCATTGGAAGGCCTCACTGCACGGCCAATTGTCATGAACGCCGGACATGTTCCCATTGGTAAGTTGATACGAGATTGGGCCGCAGGCTCAGCTCAGCAATAACAAATATGACATGGCAACGTAAGACAAAGAATCGGGTTTTTCTATTACCCTCGCATCTGCTAGTCCATTGGTCCTACTTATTCTTGGTCAAGGCTGTCGGAGCTGGGATAAAGGGTCTTGGACAATCTTTATTAAGGCTGCAATCTCCCTCAACCGCTTCATAGGTCTGGGACTACCAAGATGTCGTCAACATTGACAACCTGTCCGATCGCGATAGAACGATTGGCCGCGATTCCCGTGAGAATAGATGCAGCACCATCGACATGACTGGCCGCCCTCATATACTCATCCGTCACAGGCTCTCCAAAGAGATCATTGAGCAAAATTGCATCTCCACCGCCATGCGCACCTCTACTCTCCTCAATTTCGATTTCTCTTGGCTTCTCAAACAAGGGTCGCAGCAGGATCTTGCGGCTCTCAAGCGAACCTTCAAGAGACTGGTCACCGCCAGAGTTGACATAACTATTTTCCACCACCTCTACTTCAAGACGTCCACCAGTTCCATTGAAGCTCACCCGGAATCCTTCCCAGGGCGCGTACGCTGTCAGTGAATATGTTAGACTTGCGCCGTTGCGGTACGTCACCAGCACATTCATGGTATCCTCGATGCTGATGCCATCACCAAATACGCTCTGGTCGCGGTAGTAGCTGTCTTCATGCTCCGCATCGAGATACATGGCCTTGAGCTGTGGATTCTGGTCCAAATGAAGCGCAAAAGGATCCGACTTTGCAGCCTCGCTTCCATGAGCCCGAGTGTAGAACTTTGTTTCGCCTCGTTTCTCCGCGTTTTCTCGGCCGTAAAAATTCAGGTTGCCAGTGGCATAGACGGTTTGGGGCCGAGTCTGTAGCCAGAAGTTAACAAGGTCGAAGTGATGGGTCGATTTGTGCACGAGGAGGCCGCCGCTGTTGCGCTTGTCGCGATGCCATCTTCGGAAGTAGTCGGCTCCGTGGCTGGTATTGAGCATCCATTCTGTCTCAGGTCAGTTATATAGTAAGTGCAGGGGAGCACGGGATATAACTCACCAAAGTGAACACTCGTCACCTTTCCAATGGCGCCCGATCGAAGAATCTCAAAGACCTTGGTGTTGTGCGGCGCATAGCGATAGTTGAAGGTCACACGGACCTTTTGGCCGGTCCTCTCAACTGCAGAGAATATCTCCTTGCATCTCGGAGCATCGATCGTCATCGGCTTCTCGGTGACAACGTTGCAGCCCAGCTCAAGAGCGCGAACGATATAGATGTTGTGTGTTCGATCCATGGTCGTGATGATGACCTCATCGGGTTTCGTCTCTTGGATCATCTTGTCAAACTGGGCGGCGAGATACGTCGGCACCTCGCCATGGCCGAGGGTCTTGAGCTTCGAGTTGGCATAGTTCATGCGCGTTTGGTTCGTATCGCACAGAGCGACAATGCATGACGTCTGACTGTATTCGGTGGCGATGGCCGAGTAGAAGAAACTCGATCGGCCATCGCCACCGAATAC